>WNHD01006717.1:0-16675 GCA_011057455.1 Ganaspis sp. Gsp50 | reverse complement strand
ACACTATGCCAGTCAATTTCAACGTAATTTTTCGAGCTGAATCCGAATCCGAAGTCAGAAATATCAAATTGGCTCAATTTTTTGAGAAAAACTTAAAAAACTGCTCAAAAACTCAACGAAGAAAGCAAATTTTTGATTTTTTTTGTTTTTGAGCAGTTTTTTGAGTTTTTCTTAAAAAATTGAGTCAATTTGATATTTTTGACTTCGGATTTGGATTCAGCTCGAAAAATTACGTTGAAATTGACTAGCATAGTGTCCCGGCAACGAAAAAAGCAAAATTATAATTTTTTTTGACTTTTTGAGCAGTTTTTTGAGTTTTTCTCTAAAAATTGAGCCAATTTGATATTTCTGACCTAGGATTCGGATTCAGCGCGAAAAAATACGTCGGAATTGACTATTGTAGTTTCTCGGCCACGACACTTTTTTTTGTTTGCCTGTGTAATTGATTATTAATTAATAAAAAATATATATACAGCTTATATTGGGGTAGTTCTTTCTTTAAAAAAACATATAGCATTTTTTTGTAACTTACTCCCTGGAAATTAGATTTTGTGAATTTTCCAGAGCAATTTACATCGAAGTAACTTAATAAGTTTTGAATTTTTGATAATGGCTTTTAGGAAGTGTTCTGCAAAGTGAGGCAGAGAATCAGCTTTGCTAAAACATCGATCGTTTCCGCGTTCTATACACCCGATAAGCCAAATAAATCGAGTACTATCTGCCGGAATACGAATTGCAAGTTACGCCGTCTATCATCGATTAAAATCTAGATTATGTTTAGAATGTGCACGGAATAAATTAATAATTGAGCGCCCTGCTAGTTCATCAAAAATTGTGTATATAATGTACTTAATAATGTAACTTTATAATACTATAATTACTAATACTATAATTACTAATACTATAATTACTAATACTACAATTACTAATACCATAATTACTAATACCATAATAGATACTAACACTATAATGTAATTTTTCCGAATACAACTTTCTTTTTACAACTTTTTCGAAATAATGAAACTGACCCGCAATTGTTTTCTTTACTGTGCAATAATTGTATCAAATTACATGGACAACTTGATATTCTTGGTGCGAGTGGTAAAACATTATTTTTCAAAATTGCAAGAATGGCTATCAAGGTGGCGCCCCTCTTTTATCCCCCATTCTGAGTTAACACCCATTCTTGAACATTTCTATGGACTTTAGAGTTCTGTTCGGATTCATTACGAAGAGTACTTGCAACGAGTTTCCGTTGGTTCTGGAAAGTAATTCCGGCAATAAAGACGCCTTTTAAGAGTACTACGTGCCAGCTTTTAAAATTAATGTTCCGAACGGGTCTTGTAATAAGTTTGTAATAATTCCTGAACACTGAAATACGGATTAGCGTTAGGAAGAGCACTGCATAAATCAATGCACTAAAGATGTACCAGACATAGAGGAAAAGGAGAAAAAGAGGAATCTCAATGTTGAGAAATTAAAATAACAAAAATCTTTCGCAGAAAGAAATTCAATTTCATTAAATTTAAACAGAAAAAAAGAACAGAAATTAGAACAGAAAAAAAACAGAAAAAAGAACAGAAAAAAGAACAGAAAAAAGAACAGAAAAAAGAACAGAAAAAAGAACAGAAAGTAGAACAGCAATTAGAACAGAAAACAAGACAAAAATGTCTAGAGCAAAATTAAGAAACATTGCTGGAAAAATTAAGAAAATTTTAATCGTGCTTTTAAAATATTCGAGAGAGAAATTTTAAACCAATTATTTAAATATTCTATAAATATTCTATAAATATCCTATAAATATTATATAAATATTCTATAAAATATTCTACAAATATTCTATAAATATTCTACAAATATTCTACAAATATTCTACAAATATTCCACAACATATTCTATATCTAACAAAGATTCCTGTAATATTTAAAACAATTATAAGAAATTAGAATTAGACTTTAGAATTTAAAAGAATTGCTAAAAGAAAAAAAATTCTAGTTTATTCAGGTACAATTCACAAAAGACGTATTTTTTGAATTTTCGAATATTCTACGAATCTAAACCAACATATTTCATGGATAAACGATCATAAAATTTGAAAAGTAATGTGCGTGTACAGTACATAAAATAAATCCAATAGTGATTTTAGAATCGTGCAATTCATTTGAATCCTTTATAAATGCACGGAATTCTAAAACTAAACGTGTAGTAATTGGCACTAAATTATTCCTATTTAATTTACATAATAAAACTGCGCTCCGAATTTCTAGCTGCGTAATTGCTTTACTATAGCAGGGGAATTGAGATTTCGTCTGGAAGATTCAAAGGCTTCCGAGTAATTTTCAGACTTAATGTTCTCTTATTTATAAACAAGAAACGACCCTCTAATTCGCACCATTGTGCACATTTATGGCTTCTTCCTTAAAGTTTCTGGCGAGAATGTCTTAAGGATTTTTACCTTTATACGGCAACCTTCACTCTTTATCTTGAATTTGGCAGGCTTCCAACTCGTGTCTACACTCACACTCATTTATAAAGTGTCCGTAACTAAATAAAGGCCTGTTGCAAGTTAAGTAGTTTAACAACTTCTCTATTCAATTATTCCATGTCCACTCACATATTTACAAGCTTCCTTTTCGCATACAAATCACTTGAATTCTTCCCTAGACGAAAACTTTGTCGCACTCGACTCTTTGAAAAACGCAGACTCCCAGACAGAAATCGACAAGGACACGAAATTCTAAACATTCTTTACTTTCCAAACTCTACCAACAGTTTTCTTTGAAAAATGACAAATCTATCAAAGCAGAATCGAAATCAAATTCTTTTGATCTTGCGTCCGATCAAATAGCTCGTATTTTCCATTTCCAGGTATTCTATTTTTTTTCAAAGCTCGAAAGTTGAGGAAAAGAATCCAAAGATCTTTTTATAAATTGAAATATCCATATATAGTATTGATTGATTGATAAATTTTTCCCCTCCGGCGTATATGTAAATTTTTGTTTCTTAATGTTTAAATATAGCTTTAAATATGTCTCCAAATCTATCTATAAATTTTTAATCTATCTCTAAATCTATTTCTAAATCTATCTCTAAATCTATCTAAATATAGCTTTAAATATGTTTCTAAATCTATCTATAAATTTTTAATCTACCTCTAAGTCTATTTCTAAATCTATCTCTAAATCTATCTCTAAATCTATCTCTAGATTTCTCAATATCTCTAAATCCATCTCCAAATTCGTAAAATTCTGCTTTGTATGTTCATGGGTATAATTCCGTTAGCATTTTGATGTAAAATTAAATTTTCTTCTTCTAATTTATTAAATTGTCATTATAAAAGATAAAGAAATAATCAGATTTATAATAAAACTAATTTTCCTTTCGTGCTTTATCTCTTTGATCACATACAAAATATTTTCCCTCGCTCGAAAATCTTTTGAGCTATTATTTTCGCTTCTTTTTATCTTAAATAAATTAATCTGCTCCGCTGATTACGTAATTTTAAATTGCGACTTTCTTCTGCTTATCTCTTTTTTGTATCTAATTATTCATCCATCCCCTATAGAAGACTGAAATCCGTTTTTCAGTAAAATTAATATAATTTCACTGCTCTCCA
Organism: Ganaspis sp. Gsp50; assembly: GCA_011057455.1. Lineage (NCBI taxonomy): Eukaryota > Metazoa > Arthropoda > Insecta > Hymenoptera > Figitidae > Ganaspis > Ganaspis sp. Gsp50. The sequence goes on along the minus strand of WNHD01006717.1, from coordinate 13,059 downwards.
AACTTCAAATAAACTATCTCTTTCTCTTCAGAATTTATTATTCATTTCATTTTTAAAAACATAATTTCGTTCAGAGGAAATTTTTCACAGTTATTTGAATTGAGAAAAAGTTTTCTCTCTCAGGATAATAAAATTATATACCTGCCACAAATTAATTGAAAGCTTTTTCTTTAGCACAAATAAATGTTATTAAAAGCAAATACACTTTGTTTACAACAAATGTTATTAACAGCAAATACATTTTATTGAAAATTAATTTTATTAAAAGCAAATATATTTTATTGCAAACTAATGTTATTATTAAAAGCAAATATACATTTTATTGAAAACTGTTGTTATTAAAAGCAAATACATTTTATTGAAAACAAATGTGATTGTTGCAAACAAATTGCAAACAAAAATTTATTTAATCCAATTTTGAGTGCACGTTGAGCACATGAAATTATACTTTTTTAAAAAAAAACAAAAGAAAAATAACACAATCGAAAATTGTAATTGCAAAATTTTGTGATTTCGACCAAGTACAACGCAATTCGAGCCAAATATCTCTAAATTACCATATCAGAAAATTAAATCTGTGCTGAGCACTTGTGAGCAAATTTCAGCTATCTTTATCGATGTCATAAATTTAATGAAATCAAATAAAATTTGCAAGTGCAAACATCTGCAGTCAATTAACTGAAAATCATGACAAACAGAATGAATCCCTAAAGTGCCGATAATTGATTTCCGCAACATTGAAACATACAATTACAAAAGTGATTTTAAAAATTGAAGGTGCAATTTCCATTTGCTTCTGAGAAATATAAAATGCGATGAACCTCTTTACTCGCTGGGAAAAATGGTAAAAAAAAGTGATAGTAAAATATTTTACAAATTCCATTTCAGTGTATGTTTCTCATTTGTAGTAAAACTGTTTCAGGCGAATGTGAAAAGTCCCAGGGACCACGTATCCTGCCAACTGGAAACTCTCCAATAACTTGGGAGTTAGATCCTTCCTAACTGGACGAAAGTGAATTCGGAGAGGAAACTATAGCAAACGATCATGCATAAATGTCCCATGAACTTTCAATGCATATTTAAACCTTTAAACTATTATTTATTGCCAAAGAGCTTTTCTAACTTTATATTACTTTTGAGCTCTAACAAGTCTGAAATTAGCTCTTGTAATTTCGACTTTTATTGCCCTTATCAGCCAACCTGCTGCACAAGTTATGGGCAAAATTATGTTTCATTTAGGCAGCGTGTGTCTCGAAAATTATTTTTACAACCCAAAATAGCCATATGAATTTTTTTATTATTTTTCTTAAATGGAATTTTAAGAGCATCATTTTCACTTGAATTTTCTTGCAGACTATTTCAAACTTTTCCTCTGCTTTGGAAATCAAAGAGAATATTCTTTTGTGCTACTTTTCAAGTACTTTGTCACTTCGTTTTTTTAGATTTATTCTAATTTTCTGCTTTATTTTGTTTCGTAGTGTTTTTTGATATTTTTATTTTTTATTTTCATTTTTTACTATCATTTTTAATTTTCATTTTAATTCCTTTTTTTATTTTTTACTCCTTTTGTCATTTCCAATGTTTATATCCATTTTTATTTCCATGAATTTTCATTATTGTTGCAATTAATAATTCAAGTAGACTTGAAATTGAAACAGTGAAAGTAAAGACTGGCAAAATATTATCTAATAACAAAGAGAATTCTAAAGCAAGACTCGCGTCATTGGATAGTGGTATGGAATGAGGTTGGAGTTGCATTACAACACAGTTCTATGATTCCATGCTAATGAAGCGACCTGAGCTAATTGTAAGTATCGCAAAAGCCTTGTTTTCCTCCCTTAGAGTAGTAATATTTACTCCACTTGAATTATTTAATCCCACAATCTCCGACAAATTATAATTTTCTGCAAACGAAATACCTTTGTCTTCAAAATTTCTCTATTTTTACAAAAATCTAATTTACAAAAAATTTATTTTTACAAGAATTTATTTCACAAAAATTTATTTTTACAAAAATCTAGTTTACAAAAAGTTTATTTTTACAGGAATTTACTTCACAAAAATTTATTTTTAAAAAAATCTAGTTTACAAAACATTTATTTTTACAAGAATCTATTTCACAAAAATTTATTTTTAAAAAAAGCTAGTTTACAAAAAATTTATTTTTACAAGAATTTATTTCACAAAAATTTATTTTTAAAAAAATCTAGTTTACAAAAATGTATTCTTACAAATATCTATTTTGCGAAAATCAATGTTTACAAAAGTCTATTTTATAAAAATCTATTTTGCAAAAATTTATTTTGCATAAACCTATTTTGCAAAAATATATTTTTACAAAAATCTATTTTATAAAAATCCATTTTATAAAAATCCATTTTGCGAGAATATATTTTACAAATAACTGTTTGTCGAAAATCTATTTTACAAATAAAATGAAATATTTTACAAAAATGAATACAAAAATAATGGAAAATACTGACAAAAATTGTTATTCTCTATAATCGAATCGAAACAAAATGAACCAATTTGTAACAGCGTCAGGTTATAGAGACTGCACGTGTTACTTTGAATTATTTTTTCCAGTTCGCGTACAGATTATGCAAATACATCAAGACTGTTTAAATTTCCATATTGCTTTTTTTCTTATAATAATAAAGTTCGCATCATAATTTTTGCGTGCTTTAATAGCGTTCACAGCATCTTGAAAAGTGGAGCACGTTTTCGATTAAAGAATGAATTTGATACTTTTTATTAAAATTAAAATAAAATTAAAATAAAATGCTCTACAGTGAAAACTTTTTTAATCGGGCCTCAATTTTTGGCAAAAAAATAGTATACATCTTATTAATTTATTTTTCTATTAAATATAATTTTGCAAATAATTTTTGCCAATAAATCCTCTTTTCTACCAATAAGTATATTAGTCCTGATAATTATTCTCAATCTTTTAATACAAATGGGCACCAATAATTTAAAAATCAAATTGTTATTTTTTAAAATTGATTTATATAAAACGTGTTCTTGAAGATCTTATAGAGTAAAAACAAAAACAAAAAGAAAGGTGCGTTAAGAGAGGTTCTACTGTAGAAAAAATAAATGCGGTAAAAACTGTGTACATAAATTTACAACCAGATTTTCCAACTCTTTGTTTATCGTTGAAAATACAATTTTGTGTTTGTTGAATAAATAATTGAAAATCACTAATTGTATTTACCTTGAATAGTACCGCTGTAAGAATGTTTTGGATCAAACTTGATTGGTCCATTTGTGCTTTCGAAAACTGCATCTTTTGCGAAAAGATCCGAATCTCGAGTCAGTCGAATGGTCCATTTTCTGCAACAAAAATGTTATTTGAATAAAAATCACGTAAAACATACCAAGTACATAAAATATATTAAATATATGAAACACATCAAGTGCATAAAATATATTAAATATATGAAACATCAAATATAAAAAACAAATCAAATTTATAAAACCGATCAAATATACAAAACAAATTTATAAAACCAATCAAATATATAAAACCAATTAAATATATAAAACCAATCAAATACATAAAACCAATTGAATATATAAAACCAATCAAATATATAAAACAAATCAAATATACAAAACGAATCAAATATATAAAAATATCATATAATCGTAATATTATTATGCACTTTACACTCGCTTTTGAATCATCGAAATTCTATTGATATTTAAATTTATTCTATTTTATTTACACATTGCATTATTGTAATATTTCCGTTCTTCAAAAAATTGATTGTATTTATGAAATAAAAAAATAAATAAATTTTATTTACGATCAATTAATGTTGAAAAGGAACAAAGCAGAAACAAAAACTTTCCTTTATTTTTGGTCTGTGTTTCATTTGGCAAAAAATGCGTTTTTCAGGATTATAAACAATCGACTAGACAATTAAGCAAACAAGATAAAAAGCGTTATTGAACTTTTCTAAATTTCCACTACAATCATTCGGTTAAGGAAAGGAAACCTTAGGAAATCGAGTGGCATAAATGGCTTCGGCCATGGGCACGTGCAAGAATTTCTTCCATTCGTAAGCTCCAGAGCTTTAACTTGTTTCTCAGTATCTCTGTGCTCTGGAGAAACTATTCCTCTTCCGCTTTATCCCTCATCCACGCCGGAAGAAGTTAAGGGTAAAATATTCCAGCTGGGTTTCATGTTGGAATACACTTATAATATATATTCTGTGTCTAGTTTAATTGCACGGAAACTCAAGACAAAGAGAAGAGAATTAAGTTTTCACATAACAAATTAGGGGAGGAATTACTCAGAATATTATTGAAAGTATGAATATTATTTAGACAATCCACTGCAAGAGGGATAATAGTAGTGCCTACGAATAATAAATGAAGAGTGATTTATTCGAAAAAAAAGTATAACATATAGAAACAATTTTTTGAAAATAAAACGAGCTGACATTGCAAAATAATTATACCATTATTTCTTTCTTTTCCAAGTGTCGCTTTATTTTTGTACCCTATTTATGGTCCTTGTGGACTGCGGAGATAATGTATTAAATAAATAAATAAATAAAATATAAAAAATACTAGAATATAAAGAATGTAGAATATAAAAAATTTAGAATATAAAAATTTAGAAAAAAGAAATAATTGTAGAAAAGTGCAGAAAAGAAATTGTAGAATATATAAGAAACTGCACAATAAAAAAAGTGTAGAAAATAAAAAACTGCAGAAAATATAAAACTGTAGAAAAGAAAAAACTGCAGAAAAGAAAAAACTGCAGAAAATGAAAAACTGCAGAATAAAGAAAACTGTAGAAAATCAAAAACTGCAGAAAATATAAAACTGCAGAAAATAAAAAACTGCAGAAAATAAAAAATTGCAGAAAATGAAAAACTGCAGAAATGAAAAAACTGCAGAATAAAAAAAACTGTAGAACATACAAAACAAAAGAATAAAAAAGCAGTAGAATGTAAAAACAAAAGAATAAAGGATAAAGAACTGTAGAATATAAAAAGCAAAATAATAACAAAACTGTAGAACAAAGGAATAAAAAATGGAAACTAAACGAAAATATTTTATGTTAATAATTTTAATAATTGTAATAATTGAATTACAATACAAGACGTAAAAATAAAATGATATATTATGACAATGATTTATTATATTATGACAATTGTCTTTTTATATAAATTTACAAAATTGTTACATTGAAAGGACTTCAACGACGTTATAAAAATAAACATTTTTCGACATTTCTTTTGTTGAGTATACTGAATAATTTGCATGTTTTAACTACCCTACAAGTCACTCTGAGTTAAGTCGTGTCAAGTGGTTTCTCGCCCTCTTTTGCACTTTAATTATATTCTCATGTGTCTGACATTTAATACCTTGTATTCTCAGAATTAAATATTTAACTGTCCACTGATAGTAGAATTATACAAAAGAATGTCTAGAATAAAATTATAAAAACATCTAGAATTAAAGTATATAAAAATATTTAGAATATATGTATAAACCCCCCCCCCCCCCCCCCCTCAAAAGCGTGACGTAGTTTATGGACGGCCCCTAAAACAAAAATATAAAAATATCTAAATTGAAAATATAAAAATATCTAAAATGAAAATGTAAAAATATCTAAAATGGAAATATAAAAATATCTAGAATGAAAATGAAAAATAGTTGAAATGAATATAAAAGTTATAATTATTGTAAACAGAAGACAAAGTTTGCTGGATGAAATATCTGGATTGATTTTCTTGAGAGATGGCTATAATTTCTCAGTGTTCAACTTTACAGGAAGTACAAAGCATTAATCACCCTAACACCCCTACAAGTAAACTTAGATAATTCACCTGGAGAGATAATAAATTAAACGCTTAGCGCTCACTCAACTTTCTTTTTAGCGACACATTTCAATTATTTACGCTAAATTAATAAATAACGCCAATTAAGAGTAATGGATTTATCTCGTGAAAATTAAAATCCTAAAGAGAGATGTGACACTTTTTGCAATTTATTTCAGGCAAGTTTTCATCCCCGGAGCAAGTCAATTTAAAAATGTAAAATTTAATGTCAGCAATAAGTGACGGACGTCGAGGAGGCGAGCAATCGGATAAACCAGCAATGTCGCAATTTTTATTCTATTAGCGTTTAAGCCACCGGATTGAATCACTGGAAAGTGTGTCTAGGCTGTGATTTTACATAATTTTAAACCAAGAGAAAACTGAATTACTTTCTACACGGTTCTTTTTAGCGTAAACAAGGTTTTCTCGTTGGGAATAATTTTAATTGATTACAGTTTATCGTAACATGGAAATTCTGTTAAAATTTGTAATAAATAAATAAATTTGCAACAAGAATTAATAAATGTGATAGATATTTATTGATGTATTTTATTCACAAAATTGTATAGGTTTATCGTAATAATGGAATATCGTATCATACACATCATATATATAATATCACTATGTGTATAATATCACATCATTTACAATATCACATCATTTATAATATAATGCTAATAAAATAAAAATCTCTACTTATTTTAAACTATACAAATATCAAGAGATAAAATTATTTTCTCTTCGTGTTAATAATTCTGAGTCAGTTATAAATAAATTAATTTTGCGAAAAGTAGAAAATGAATTAATTATATTTTGAAATACATTTATCATTTTTTTAAAATATGACTAATAGGAGCTTACAATTCGATTTTATTAAAGGAAATTGAAGATGTCTGTTCTTAAAGCGCGTGCAGACAATTAACAATGCACTCTTGCTAAGTAAATTCGTGCTAGACGAAAGTTCGACAAAATCGAGTTACTATGCTCAGACTATATAGACAAACATAACATCCGACAGTTTCATTTTGTCCCTTTTTGCTCCTTAGAGTTTACAACCCCTTAAAAGCGGTCGTATTTTCTTTCCCCCTTTTTTCTTATCTATTTAGCTTTGACAGTTTCTCCGCTCTGAAACAAATTTATTAACGCAAGGATACTTTATTAGTGCTTCACGTGAACAGAATTCAAAATATCATGCAAAATTCTGATAAAATACCTATACTCGTCCCTAGAATTAACGAAATCTTCAAAAATTCTTCTTCAAACAAACTTTGCCATCATACCTATTCAAAATTTTTGAAAATATGAAAATATAAAATGTATAAAAACTTCGAAATCGTATTATGAACATTTGCAATGTAACATATCACTATATGTAATATTATAAATTTAACAATACAATATTTAATAATACAGTATTTAATAATGCAATATTTAATAATACAATATTTAGTAATACAATATTTAATAATACAATATTTAATAATACAATATTTAATAATACAATATTTATTTAATAATACAATATTTAATAATACAATATTTAATAATACAATATTTAATAATACAATATTTAATAATACAATATTTAATAATACAATATATTTTATAATCCTTTTCAAAAGCCAATGTAATAATTTCTTCCATATTTCAAATTAAAAACAAAATGAAAGACGGAATTTAATTGCAAAAGGGCTATAATTATTTTATTAACTTGTTTCCTTCTGTGTTGAATTGAAAAGCCTTTTTTACCACGATATACGAAAAATCGGAGACATCCTACAAGTTCTACTATAGGGGGACATAATTAGATGAAAAATTACGCTTGTATCGAGAATATTCAGAACAAATTGGATTAGACCATTGGGTAATTTTTCAGCGAAGCTCGAGAGAAATAAAAAGCGAGTCCGATAAAAAATGAGAAGAAAAAGAAAATGGTGTGAAATTGCTTTAGATCAGAAGGGAATAGATTTCAGTATGAATCAGATAAAAATCTAATAGTTGCTCTAGAAACGATGTAGTTTTTCGATGAGACCAAAACTGATAGAGCTTCCTGTAACAACGCATCCATTTGCAATTTTCTCTCATCCTAGCAATTTTGTACGAGCGATAGAAATCTTCTATACATATAACAGTAGAAGTCCGTGTGGCATCGAATCTATTTTGCTATACGATCGCCAGAGTAAATATGCAGCTTCTACTAAAACTTAACGATCCCGGACGTTACGAACTTTAGTGAGCAACGCGAGCAAACAGTTTTTCTGACAGATGTTCTACTTCGTGACAAGATATAATTTCAAGTTCCGAATAACCCGGATTTTGCGAATAATGTGGTTCAGTAAAAATCCACAATTTGCAATTTAGTGAAAAATGTATTTTCGTGCATTTTGAGAAATCATTGCATTTTGAGAAATCATTGCATTTTGAGAAATCATTGCATTTTGATAAATCATTGCATTTTGAGAAATCATTGCCTTTTGATAAATTTTGTATTTTTAAGAAAAAAGATAGAAACAAAATTTTAATTTAGAAAAGATTCATCAAAATAGGAATTTTGTGATTTCTAATGTAATTAGAATTCATTACTATTACTATTTTTAATGTTTGTAAAATTTATTTTAAATAATTCTTTCGGGACAGGCCCTTTTGCAAAATGGAGAAAGAAATATGAAATTTGTAATTTAGACTATAAATACAAATTGCTAATATTATTTGGCAATTTTAAATAGAAAAAAGAGAAAATTAGCATTTTTCATATCACTTCTATGTATGTCCTCAGAATAAATTATCCATTTAATTTTTAATGCGGGTTGAAGGTATTCAAATTAAATTGGAAATCCGACAATAAATATCTAAATTCATTTTGTGATAAAAACGTGACACATTTCGCAATTACGTGAAATAAATGATTGATATAACTCAATTTTCTTTTTTTTTACCTAATTTCGTATTGAATTTTTGCTCCAAATTTTTATGACATTTTTAACATTCTTATTTTAATTAAAATTGAAATGTTGTGCAAATTCTTTTTATTCTAACTATAATTATTGTTTTTACATGATGATTTTTCGTTGTATGTTTTTCTTACTTTTCACTAACCTTTTACCTATACTTTTGAACTACTTTTGACCTACTTTTGACCTACTTTTGACCTACTTTTGACCTACTTTTAAACCACTTTCTCTATCATTTTTTTCTTTTTTTCATGTTTACCTCTTTTCTTCATTCAGTTTTTTACTCATGTTCATACTTAACGAATCGTTACTTTCAACTTGAAAAAAGCAGGTAAAAAAGTTTCTCATTTTTAAAAGATAAAAACTGGAATAAATATTTGAAAGTGATTGCAAGCGTTATGTGACTTATTTTTCGAAAAGTGCCTCATCTAATTATTGTAATTACCACTTGTCTACATCTTCCGAGTAGGTAAAAAGCAGTAAATAAAAAAAGTACTTTAATGTTTTCGAAAGTTGTCCACTGCTAAAGATAAAGGAAAATAAACTTTCCCTGTTATTAAGTATTCAGAAAAAATGTAAAGAAAGTTGTTTCTATAACGGGAACAATTGTTTATTAAAAAAACTAAAAATGTCTTTGCGTCTGGACCAGAAAGGAAACAAGGAAATAGTCTCACTTGAGGTTGAAAACTTCCATAAAGATGTAATGTTCGCGTACCTTTGTTTAAAATAAAGAAACGATGGTAAAAAAGTTGATGAAGTCGACCTCTCTGTCGACCTTGTGCCCGTGTATGAGAAATGTTATTGAGATATACATTTTGCACAAAGAGTAACAATCATTAGGCCATAAAGAGTACATAAAGCGTATGCAAATTAGAAAACTCGATTCTGAAGGCGTGATCGGCCATTGAGCTCGACATTTTAATGCGTGTCTTCAAATCACAAGGGTGCAGTAAATGTGGGTAGATGATTTTTAAATTAGACTCATTTAGACAATTTTATCTCTGGATAATTAAAAATGGCAACGGAATGAAGAAGTCGAATTAAAAAATCCCAAGGAGTGTTATAAAATGATGCTTTCAATTTGCTTCAAGGTTTAAACAAACAGTATAATTTTGTTGTGATCAAGACCATAAATATTTGCTAGAATTGGAAAAAATACCTCAAATTTTTGAAATAAGAAGTATTAGAAGAATAATAGGAGAATAAAAATAAATCAAATTATATAGGTAAAAGAATAAACCAAATTATATAGGGAAAAAATCGGAGAAAAAAAATGTCGGAGAAATAAAAATAAACCAAAAATCCATGGAAATCAAAATAAATTAAAAAATGCTATAGACATAAAAATAAACTCAAAATACCGGAGAAATAAAGAAAGCGAAATGAACGCAAAAAAGCGAATGAATGCACATAAAGATACAAAAAATATTTTAGTGAATAAAAATAGATCAAATGATTGAATTGCAGAATTTTCAATTAAAAATGATATTTTCCATTTAAATCCAAATAATATTTTGTAAAATAAAAAGAATATCGAGAATTAGCTGGGAAATCAAAATAAAGAGCTTTTAAATAAAAAAGGCCTGAAATTGTATATCCATAGAGAATTTTAGTCCCAATTAACAGAAATCAATATATAAAACGTTTATGAAAAAAAAGTTTATGAAACAACGGCAGCTTTTTATTTGGGAACTACAATTATTAAAGAAGCGTTTGATTTTAATTAATGTTTGACGTTGATAAATCACGGATTAACATGCCGAATAAACACTATCATGCTGAATATCTGAATATTACATGCAAAACATGTATTACATGCTTTAATGTCGAATTTCTAGTAATTTAAGAATTCCACTGGACCAAAAACCAATTTACAATGGCTTTAGAAAGCTCCATATAATTAATTACATTGTTTATAATTGTATATACGTATAGTTGTACAAATATACTTGTTTCACAAAATGTACTCGTTATTCCCACATTCTCGTGATTCAAATATTTTACATGCAATTGAAACCTTTAGTGTGTCAGTCCTTATTGCGATAATCAATCAAACGAATTCAAATTCTGTTTTATTAATTAATTACCAGAAATTGAAATTATTAGTGCTATCTACGAGAAAACGTAAATTGAAGAGAGAATTATATATAAATATTTGATTATTCCGTTAGGTACATTATTTAAAAACATCGTTTCGAACTATTTTTTTATTCCATAAATTAATTTGTTTATTTGATACCATTTTTTCGAACGAATTTTTTATTCCACTAATTCATTTATTTATTTGAATCATCCTTTTTCGAAGTACCAGTCTTTTATTCCATGATTGAATTTATTTATTTAAAAATATCTGTTTTCGAACTATTTTTATTCCATTAATTAATTTATTTGAAAACATCTTTTTTGAAATTTTCAGTTAGTTTTCTTTTTTAAAATTGAATTGTAAATTTTCTTTAATTTTAATTTTAAAGCAGCAGTTTACATTACAGCGGATAAATTATATTAACAGACTATTTATTTATTTAAATAGCTTGTATATCAATTTAAAAGCAATAATTTGAAATATGAAAGATAAATATAATACACTGATTAAAAAATCATGTACTTGATATTCAATCTAGTTATTCAATCAATTCATAAATTATTTCACGAAATGAATAAAATACTTGATTGGACACTGAAAATACTTTTAAAAAAGACACCATTTTACAGATTGTGGAAGTTAATATAAAAGAGGATCTATATATCATAACTAAATCTCTCTCTCTCTCTCTCTCTTGAAAATTAGACTATCTCTATTCAAGAAATTATGAGAAACTCACTTTCAAGAAGTCATATTTAAAACCCTTTGCACGAGTATATGGTAATATAAAACTTAAGCAAGTTGAATTAAAGTTTGGCTCGAATAGTCTAACTCGTATATAATGACTTCTTTGTGTCTTTGTGTTTTTCATGAACAATGACATCAAAATGACTGTTGCAAAAATATTTTGCAAATCTCAATATGCTCAAGTTATCGCAGCTGCTTGAGATATAATTAATTCAACTGTTGTTAATTAGAAGGAAAATAAACTCTTAAGAGGAATTCCAATCTATAAAAAATGTAATTATATGCTTCGAATTAATCATAGAAATACTTTGTGGAAAATAAAATACAAATAAATTAGCACCTCTCCAATCGAATCTTAATCTTCTTCATTAGAAAATTCGTATCCTTTTTAAAATATAATTTCTGTGTGAAATATTATACACTCATTAATACCTCAAATAAATTAAAATTATTCTATATGTACCTGTATTCTTTAAAGTATAATATTCGTTCTTATTGTAACAATAATATTTGTTTATTTTTAATACAATAATAGACTACTTACAATACTAATAATTTCTTCTAATTGCTCTAATTGCTCTAATTGATCATTTTCTAATTTTTTAAATATTGTTTATAATAAATAAATCATATAAATTTAAATATAAAGAATCATTTGAATTTAAATATAAAAAATCATATAAATTTAAATATATAAATATAAATAATATAAGAAACAAGTAAATAGTTAACTTAACAGAAATAGAGTTGTTGCATTTGCGTCCCGAAGAAGTACAAATAATGAAAATAAAAGTGTACAGAATTGTAAACAAATTAAAAACTGTTTGTTATCTCAACTGCAAATGGCTGTGGTTTAAATGTAAAGTATGTACTGAGTACTAATTATTATTATGTGCGTTGAGTTGGCCAGTTTATTTGGACGGCTGACCAAAACCATCCGTAACTACTTGTGCAATTTACACGCATCACAGCAATTATGTTAAACATGTCAGTAAACATTGCTCTAAACAATAGGGAATTAACATAGCCTCAGTGTGTTCCAGGTCACAATTATGAATTTCAGCAGCCATTTGTATTAGTAATTTTACCAGAACAAAAAACAATGACGCTCATCAGAGATATCATTGACAACAAAAGAGTTGTAATTACTTTCCTTAAAAAGTGTACAGTAAACGTCATTTACCGTTCACTATATCATAATAATTGCAATATTAATATAATAATTACAGTTTTATTATATCCATAATTATAGCAGTTTTAATATAAAATAAAAGTTTTAGTACTATTATTATTATTACAATATATTAGAATAATAGTAATAACAATAATATAATAATAATAATAATTATTATAATTAATATATTATAATTAATATAATAATAATAATAATAATAATAATAATAATACAAATAATAATTACACTATTATTATGGGAATA
>WNHD01006716.1:0-10213 GCA_011057455.1 Ganaspis sp. Gsp50 | reverse complement strand
ATATGAATTACGAGTAATTTAGGTTGGTAGTCCTGCTTGACCAGCTGTGTTGGAGGGGAGACCTGTGCCTAAAAGTACGATTTCCCCTCTTTTTAAACTGTAGACGTTAAAAGCATCGACTTAGTCGAGTTTTTGACGCAAAGTGTTATATAAAGAAAATTTGATTACTTTTATGTTACTACAATTATTAATTCGAAGAAACTAAGGTTTGATTATAATATAATTCTATGTAATCAATTTCGACCTTTTGAAAATTCTGCAAGATCAGCTTTAGGGGATCTTCATGCGTCCCGCCTTAAGAGGCTAGATCACTTCTCAAAACGCCGTTGCTGATTTCTCCAATGATGTCTCTTCCTGGAACTTCGTGGAATCTTCGCTCTGGTACTCGAATTTTGGATGCGAGTCCCGATTTTCACAGGAGTACCAGAGACATCATCAACTGCTGACCGGTGTTTACGAACTGTCAAAATTGTCAGTAGGCGCCATTTTGAACTCTAGGCAACGGAGTTGCCGCCTTTACCATCAGTGCAATCGACCGACCACCGATTAATATTGAACATTACGCCAACGGTCGGTAACAGTAAAAGTGCCAAGACTCAACACGGCGATTTTAGCGCCGTGCGTCGACGACGCTGGCCCGTTGCTCGAGCCACGTCACTCTCATTTTGGTGTTCAGACAATCAACACTCTTCTTGGTGTGACTCTTGAACACTCGTTCTGCTTCGTGTTCGAAGATTAAGTTACAAAGATTCGTTTGATATAAAGAAATGGTGGGACGCGGAGATTATAGAGGCAAACGCCGCATCACAGTTAAACTCCTCTTATAAACATTTAAATCAATAAGGAGTGGTCATCTGTGAAACTCTTAAATTCAGTGCTCGCGAGTGATTAGCTAAGTTTGAACGCTTCTTCTACTACCTTCGATTCGGGCTTACAGACCGACTTCACCTGTGCAGATTCGACCAAAATTTCACATAATAATGTTACCAATAAAAATAAGTGTTGTTCTTGCAATTGTTCTCTAAACAGTGTTGTTTAATTTACTGCTGCTCCTTTTTTCGACGCTCTCCTAGTTTGGCAATGAAAAATAAAAGAGATTAAATTTAGAGTTTAAAGAATAGAAGTAAAATAATTATAGTTTGAATTCGGGTTTAGTTATTTTCCCGAATATTTTGCCAAAAATAATTTGGCGCTCTCAAAATTAAAGAGTAAAATAAGCCAAATAACCAGTTCGACAAATAATTCTTTTAAAATTAACGTTAATATTTAATAGTCAAATAAAAGAAATGGTTGTAGTGCAAATCAACAAGAAAATCGCAAATTATTATTTAACTTTTTTACACCTTAAAAGATGACTAAAAATACAATAAACTAAAGACTCCACCCGACTCTCCCCTATAAACTTCATTAGATTTAGAAAATATTTTCCTAGGTTTTTACCTGCCTGACCAAAAGTGCGCCGATTTGCCCCACTCTTCCGTACTTTCTAAAAATTAAATTATTTGCTTACAAAGAGTTTTTAAGGGTAGTTTATAGCTGATCATCACTTTTATTATATCTAACATCCCAGAAAACAGTTTTCACTGGGTTATGAGAAAAATAAATTTTTATTTTCTAAAAAATAAATGAAAATTATAAGAGAGATTATTTCCTCACACGGAGGTAGTTATCAAGGGAAGTTTATGGGTGTTCATCACTGGTTATTATATCAATATTTTTGGAATGTTATCTATAACATTCCAAAAATTTATTTTCATTGGGTTATGAAGGTAAAAAGAACTCATACTCTCTGAAAATTGAATCAGTGTGAAAGGGGATGTTTTTATCCCGAATGTGTGGATGTGGTGGCCGCCAATTTGAAAATTTTAGAATCAACCACACGGCATTGAATTTTATATAAGAATGCAAAAATTTAAGCCCTATAAATTTGCGATTGCATTAAACCCATAGTGGAGAAATGTCCAATATATAATTTGTTCGCAACTTTCTTTTTTCTAAATAATATATTAACTTTCAAAAAAAGTTTTAATTTTTCACATTTTTTACTATACAATCGTTTGCTACCAATAGTTTTTTTTAAAAGCACTTGTTTTAATAACTTGTTTAAATAATTTATTTTAACAATGTTTATTTAATCAAATTGAAATCTTCATAATATTCCAGTGATATTAGAGATAATATCCAAATTTCAATAGTTAATTTTATTTAAAAAAAAAAATTTCTTAAAAAATACGGTTTTTTACACAAAATTTTTTCTGTATTAAAAATTTTAATTAATGCGTGAAAAAATTCGATTCCTTGCATCGAGACGAATTGATTGACCTATATAAAGTATATATTTTACAAAGAATTAACAGAATACATTATAATTTTATATGAATTTTGACATTTAAAATCACAATTTTTGATATAACTTAAAAAATTTTCTTTTTTTAATGGTTCCCTTTGAAAAAAATGTCTATATTAAAAAACGAGCCAACTGAACTATATTCAGTATCTATATTACCAGAAATTTAAGAAAAATTTTTACTTTCTTATTATTTTTCAGATTCAAAATTCAATTTTATATTATAACTCTTAAAATTGTAATTTTCTAATGATAGTTCTTCTAGGAAAATTTTTCTACTTTAAAAAACGAATAGATTTATCTATGCAGAATATATATTCCACTAACATTTTATGAAAAAATGGTCACATTTTAATCCTTTTTGCTTCATCATAGAAAAGCCTTGTAATCGTGCCGATTTTCCAATTATTAAAAATAATCTAAATCAACTCATTTTCATCTAAATGTATAAATGCGATTATTTAGTTAACCTAAAATAAAGTATATATTTTATCAGAAATTTAATTAATCTACTAGTTTCTTTTTACATATTTTGATAAAATATCCTCATTTTAAATGTTACATTTCACTTTCCATCGGCAGTTTTGGCTTAGACATTTATGGGTTAATACTATACGACACAGGTAAAAATTCTTTTAAGGATCTTTTGCAAGATCTTATGCAAGATCCTGCACAGGATCTCTGGCGTGTTCTTGTAGAGGTTCTGATATTAGTTCCTGTATAGGATCTCATGTGACAATGATCTGTGACAGCTTCTTAAAGGATCCTTGTACTCATAAACTTGAATGTTCCTATGAGATCCTTTGTGACAATTTTAATTGCAAATCATCAGTATTACAGGTTCAGGTTCAAATTCCTTGATAGGTTTAATGCGCTCGCGTTCGGTGGTTAGGCTACGTAAGTTCGAGTCTCGTTAGCATTAATATTTTTTCTCATTTATTTAATTATAATAGCTTTCGTTGACACGTTTAGTAATGATATGTTTAAGTGTGTGATGGATTCAAATGTGTAAATTGATTAAAAAATAAATAAAAATGTTAAAACCTATACAGGAACCTATATGTGTTTCTATATAGGAAAATATATAGGATTTTATGTAGCAACGAATACATAAAAATTGTGTCTGACCTATATTTCATCCTTATATTTCATCCCATACCTTGTACCTATATAGAATTCTATGTAGGTTCCTACATAGGGTTTTCCAGCAGGAATGGGATCACCTAAGATCCCTTACATGAACACATCAAGGATCTTTGGTAGGAACACGTTAAGGATCTGTTACAAGAAAAAGTCAAAGATTTTACATCCTGATTGTTCGTTAAAAAATAATCAGACATAGGAACCTATCAAGGAATTTGAACCTGAACCTGTAATACTGATGATTTGCAATAAAAATTGCCACAAAGGATCCCATTGGAACATACAAGTTCATGGGTACAAATATCCTTTAAGTAGCTGTCAGAGATCCTGTGCAGGATCTTGCATAAGATCTTACGCAAGATCTTTAAAGGAATTTTTGATCAGGGAGTTATTTTTTGAAATTATAACATGAGTTTATTACAAAGTGAATAATGTTAATTAAAGTAAAACATAACCAATTAAGAAGAGAGGAATTACAAAAAATATATTTTTTTATAATTTTTATGAATTCTATTTCTGCCCAACTCTTTTGTATCCAGTTGGGGGACTTCAAATTAAAACGCAATTTATTTCCTTTTAATTTCAATTCAATAATTTACGCAAAACTTTATTTGGCCGAAGAATGGACCTCGAATTTTCCGCGCGCAAGTCAGATACGAAGCCGAAGAGCTCGATTTTTTACTAGTTTTTGAATTCCAGATTAAGGTCTCTGGGTCCGAGTTTTCCATGATCGCATCGCCGCGAATCGACTACACCGCTACTGCTTAGAAAAGCTTAAATATAAAATTCAGTTAATATATGCGGTAAATATCAGTACGCGGTTAAAACATGGAATTTCATTTTGGATCTTTATGAAATCTCAAATAGGATCTCATATGTAGTAGGTAGTATGCAGTTCCTAATTATAGGTTCCTATACAGGTTTTCACATTTTGAAATATTTTTTAATCAATTTAAAAACTCCTTATAGATTATAATGGATTTTTTAGGGAATCATGAGATAAAAATTAAAATATAAAATCATATTTTTATACATCTGACGTATAAAGTGAAGTTAGAATTTAACCACTTTATATTATCAAAGTATTACAATTGTTTGTTTATTTTCTAATTCATACAAAAATTAAAGGTATTTTTAAAATTCAGAATGCATGAACATAATTAATTACGTTCATTTACTTCAATACTTAATTTTATGTAATTAAACTAAAAATTAAATTTGAAATATACTTCTAATTTTTATATGAAATTGAAGAAAACAAAAGAAAGTAATATTTCGATATTATCTAAATTCTAAATTTACCTTATATACGTCAGATGTATAAAAATAATTATATGTTTTAATTTTTATCTTATCATTACCTAAAAAGTCTATTGTAATCTACATGAAGTAACTACTAGAGACATTTAAACTTTCTATTTATACAATTTTCACTGAAATTTTAGGATTCATGTTTTGAGATATGAAGGTTTTAAACCTTTTATTAGAAGATACTAGTTACAATAATCATCTGTTTATAGAAAGTTTACTACCGGACCTAAGTCTTCGGCGGATCAACGACACGCCGGGCTAAAGTCCGCGACCGCCTGAGGGCCCCCAAGCAGTACTCCCATTTCCTACACTTCCTTACCTGCGCCTAAGCGCCTTTTCGTGTTCTGCAGCTACCAGAACCTTCCGAAAGACTGCGCACTTGCACGAACCCGAGACTTGGTCATAGGCTGCTCCCTCCTTTTCGCTGCACAAGAAGCAGCGAGGTTGATTCTCACAACTGGCAACGGTGTGGCCAGTTTCACTACATTTAAAGCACGCGGTGGATCTGTTCACACCGCTGCATTGTACTGCCTTGTTCCCGAAACCCAGGCACCGGTGACATCTGATCACCGTCAACCGTTTCCTTACACAGCAACTAAGGAAGCCAACCTTTGACTTGGCCAAGCTGTTCCAAAATTGCTGCTTCTCGACGGGTTAAGGTGACCACCGGCAACTTCTGATCACGCTTGTTTGCTTTTAGCAGCCGCACCGTTCTGTTTGCCCTCGGAGTTTAGAGAACCCGTTCCAGAGCTTCATCAACCTCTCCTTCTTCGGTGAGACTGTCAAGTCCCGGATTTCCAGAGTAACTATTTGGCTGTCTCAGGACTGGACATTTGCCATCTCGCCTACTGTCTCAGCCACCTTTGCAGCGAAAAGCTCCCTTTTTAAGCCTCTTTCCAATGGAAGGAGGTCTCCTTTTTGCGTGGGCCTCACAGCCACCACCTCTGACTGGCACTGCTCAGGCTTAATCTCCTAAGTTTGCTGAGGACAGACGCATACGTCTGTCCCTCAGCAACCTCGATAAGCATTTTCTGCGTCTACTTTTCCTATATTCTACAAGAAATAATCGTTCACCTCCAATTTGAAATTTGAAAAAATATGCACTCAATCAAAAGTTCTACGACTTTGTCAACAAAAAATGCTTTTGTTCCCACTGTGCATCTCCGACAATTTTTTATTCTGTCGGGGACCTTGCAGGTGCGGGTCAAGTGTCCGTAGCGAAGGCATTTTTGGCACCTTGACACTTCCAGATGCTCTTTAATGTGAGCGTTGATCCAACCCACTCGGATCTTGCCTACTTGAATAAGAGTAGAGTACTTTGATTCTGGCAGGCGCACTACCGCCACCTTTGTTCTAACAAAACGGGAGAATAGACGGCAGGACATTTTCAGCTTCGGTTGATCCAGCGCTTCTTGAATAGCTGAGACAACATCATCTTCCGTCGTCGTCTCATCTAGTTCTCTTATCTCGAGAGACCTTCTGCTGATAATGGCCTTGACTTCAGCCTCATCTTTCAAGGCGTCTGTCAAAGCATCAGCAAATTTGGAGGTTTCTCCTCCTTTCTTAACGATGAAGAGAATTTCTTTATTAAAAATTAATAAAAAAATAAATAAATAAAAATAAATAAATTAAACTGTAGGACTTAGGGTTCTTTGCCGAGAACTTGACGGCCTCACTATTCCTAGATTTTGGCTTTGGTGACCTCAGTGCCTCCTCAGCCTTCTTTTTGTTGGTGACGGTTTCAAATCCGTCACCAGAAGGAGCAGCCTTTGCCTCTAACACATTTGCAAAAGTCTTTTGCATTATTGGCTGCAGCTCTGAGGCTGTTCCTTTCTTGTTCTTTCTGTCCTCTGGGATCTGCGAAGCTCCCCTCTTTCCACTTACTTTTAAATCATCAGCAAAAAGTAAACATAACGATTTAATGATATCTACTATATCATTTATATATAATGTAAATAACGGCGATCATAGCGTGGAACCTTGAGGCACTCCTCGTTGGGGTATAAAACATTTTGAGACAAAATTCCCAATAATATCACTGTGAGACATTTAGATATGCATCCATGTTGACTGTTATTCATAATTGTCCTTATAACATTATTACCATAGCTTGATAATGAAAATTCAAAAGATTTTGCAAAATTAGGAATATTCGCTATTGGACGATAGTTACTGCAATTCGGTTCATCTCCCGATTTATAAGTAGGAATTATTTTAGCAGATTTTCACATACAAGGAAATTTAGATGTTCGAAGAGCTAGATTAAAGATTGTAGTCAATGGATAACAAAAAATAGATGCACAATCTTTGACTAAAAAACTCGGTATTCCATCCAACCCAGAAGTAAAAGACGGTTTTAAAGATTTCAATGTTTTAATGATTTCTATATAGGAGTATATGTAGGAGAACGCGAAATTTTGTGATGAGACCTTCATAGGATCATATGTGTAAATCTGTATAATATCCTATATTGGATTCCTATGTCAAGGCTACTGACCCTTGTAGGAGCTACCTGTATAATATATTCCTGTATTGATTTCAATGGGATTCTATATATATCCTATAAAGGTTCCTATATATAAAGGTTGCGATGGGAGATCCTATATAGAATTTTCCAGGAGGGTGATTCGTGGGAATTCATATTGGATCTTTGCCAAATCTCACATTGGTTCGCATATGGGATCTCAAATAAGGTTGGAAACGGGATCCCATATAAAATCTCATGTGAAGTAAATTTTCGCACGCAGTGGTTTACAGTAATCCCATGGGATTACATATGACATCCCACCTAGGGTCTCTCAGAGAATCCCATGGGTCTATCCCATAGGACTGAAATATGGAATCGCACATAGAATCCTATGTGAGATTTTCTGTGGTATCCTATATAGGAATTTTCAGTAAGAATAGCTGATTTTTTATATCGAAATTAAAACAGAAAAATCACATGACAAAAAATTCAACCTGGTAAATATTAGATGCTCGCGATCTTGCAGAGAGACGGGTAGCAGACGTAAAACTGTAACGAAATGAATAAATGCTCTGCATACAGTTTGCAAACTTTTAGGATAAGTCGTCAATCTTCTACTATAATCTTATTAGTTCATGTCATGTGATGTAGGCATATGTCACAAATTTATGAAATTATAATAGAAGAAAAACTACTTTTTCTAAAGGTCTGCAAACCGGAAGGACAGCATTTATGCATTTGTGTGTATATTCTCACGGCTAAACTGACTTAAAAAACTAAAATTTTTTAATTACTATTGTAATCGTTAAAATCAATATAAATTAAGAATTCAAAATTTGAAAATATTTTAAATTCAGGTAACATTGGCTTAGTTTAAATTAATTTAAATTCAAATTAAATAAGGTCGGGCGCCAGATCTTCTGTGATCACAAACGAAAATTGACCAATAATGATAAAACTAACCTCGACAACTCAATCCCAACTTAATAGAGGGGGTGATTCGAAACAAATTAACGTCAAATAAAACAACACAATTAAAAATTTAAATACAATGTTTAATTATAAAAGTGTTTCAAGTACAATAAAGGTCAAATACAAATTAAATAGTACAACATTGTACTCTTTCGTCACGGTAACCAAGATTGAAAATTATTTAAATAAAATAGGATCAAATTTTAAATGTAGGGGTTAAATTAATTTTTAACCAATTAATTAAATAAATTAATTAATTAACTAAAGAAGAACCAAAATATCAAAGAAAGGGGATTAAATTAATTGACGTAGAATTATTAAATTAATTAATTAAGAAGGGACAAAATATTAAAGAAAAGGAAAAAATTAATTGAAATAGAATTATTCAATTAATTAAATAAGGAGGGCCAAAACATTAACGAGGACAAGCAAAGGACTAATTAATTTGAAATTCAATAAAGAAATGTATAAAAGAGAATTTATAATAAAATGGCGATTGCTAAAAGCAACTCTCAAACAAGACAAAAAAAATAATGTTTAATAAATATTGCTTAGTTGAATTTCTAATATGATTTTGACTCACCAAATACGAAAATAATTCGGGAAAGAAGAGCAAATAAGGAAATGTCTGGTGAGCTGCTAATAATCCAAGAAAAAGGCACAAATTTACTAATTAAATAACACTTCCCGAACGTGTTGACTCTTCGGAGGCCGCCGACGAAAGAGGTCGGTTCCTTGATATTTTCAAAGTTGTTGAATTTTCGCGCTATTCATTTGTTTTTAACAGACTTACTAGTTTGTTATTTCCATAGTTACGTTTCCAAGGTAGATCTTCAAAACTTTTGGCGGGAATTTGAATTTCCCAGTTTTCTATAAGAATATCAATTTCGATCCAGATGTTTTAGAATTATATTTTACGTAGACTTTCCTCTAATGTCCTCTAATATTTTCCAAAGATGTCAAAATCCCATCATAAAACATAATCCAAAATTGACTTGGAAATAATTATCCCACGACGTCTCAGAAAACAGGATCGGGTTTTTAGGAAAGGAAAGAAACGAAATACAGATAATTAATTAAAAGCTAAATTTTTAACAAATGATCAATCTTGGAATTACGCTTGCAACCTCCGAAATAATCAACTAATTATTCAAAACTGATCAAAGTTATTAAATAAAGTTAAATATAATTTAAATTTAAGAAATTTGGGCAATTTGTAAAAAGTAAAATTTAATAAAAAAAATTTTACAGTTTAAAATTTTACATCATATAGCAACTATAAATAAAGAAACACGAATTTAGAGGTCAAATAAAAATCATAATATATTTTAACTAAACTAAAAAGTACAGATAAGTCCAAAATACATTTGAAATAAACATTACTAACAAGTAATTAACGTAAAGAGCAAATGAAACCAAGTATTGACAGTTACAAAGGGAATCTTAAAGGTGGAATCATAATAGGAATAAAATGAATTCTTTTAATCTTAATTGAACCGTTGTCATAGTCGAAAGATTAGTTAAGGTTGACTATATTTCTTTGCATGAGTATGCTTACAATTAGGGCATTTATTAATTTTTAAATTAGGTAAACCACAACCAAAGCAAAACAAATATTTTTTCTCTTGGATACAACTTTTATAAGTATGATCGAATTCCTTACAATTCCAACACCTTAGGCGACAGTCCCTGTTATACCACTAAAGAACTCCTGCCTCGATGTTTTAAGCAGCAGGTACATGTACTGCAAACAAGGAAGGTATAGGATTTAATCGAGGTTGCTTGACGGAGTTACTAACAAGGAAGGGTCGCGAAGTGTCCGGCGCCGATTTTGTTGATTTTGATATATGTTGTAGAGGACTGAAATCTAAGCAACACGTATTTTTTTTTATCGGCGGACTCGGCGATTTAAGGGGTGAAACCACCCCTTGAAAGTAGGTGTGTTAGGTGCCGATTTCACTAGTTCATATAGA
>WNHD01006715.1:0-12483 GCA_011057455.1 Ganaspis sp. Gsp50 | reverse complement strand
TCCAATTGATCCAGAAAAATGTAGTGTTTCCAAACTACGTTTAAATTCGTGTTTTCTTATGCCGAATCAAATGCAAAAAGAAAAATGCAAAAAAGTTTTCAGGAACACCTTGAAATTTGCAAAAAATGAATTAATTCTTGAAAAATGGCAATTTTTGAATCCATAATTTGTTAAAGCGCTAATTGATCCAGAAAAGTGTAGTGTTTCTAACCTAGGTTAAAATTCGTGGTTTCTTATGCCGAATCAAATGCAAAAAGAAAAATGCAAAAAAAATTTCAGGAACACCTTGGAAATTGCAAAAACGTGATATTTTCAGAATGTGAATTTTTGAATCCATAATTTGTTAAAGAGCTAATTGATCCAGGAATGTGTAGTGTTTGCAACCTACGTTTAAATTCGTGTTTTCTTATGCCGAATCGAATTCAAAAAGAAAAGTACCAAAAAAGTTTCAGGAACACCTTGAAAATTGAAAAAGCGTGAATTTTTCAGAATGTCAATTTTTGAATCCAGATTTTGTTAAAGCTCCAATTGATCCAGAAAAGTGTAGTGTTTGCTACCTACGTTAAAATTCTTGTTTTCTTATACCGAAAAACTTTACCACTTATGCGTCAAGTTAGTTTTAGCCTAATTTTAAAAAATCTTTTATAATCTTAATGGATTTACATTCAATAGTTAGAAAAAAATAATCGTAAATAAAAATGCACTTTCAGGTAGAAGGCTTTTAAAATTTAATGTCTTTCAGATAAAAAGTTTCTATCTCATCTCATAAAAATAGGTTATTGAAAAGTGCTGTTACTTTAACGACCTCAAGTTAAAATCATTGAGATTTTTCAATTAAAATTTTTATAGTTCTTTAAATAGCTTCAACTTTCAAACAATTTGTCTAGAATTTCTCTTTTTAAAAAATTTATTACACACGTCTCGTTTACAGTGAAACATTTAGTTATTAGGAGAGAAAACAGTTTTGAATAAAGTACTGAAAGGAATAATTGGCATTTTTAGTAGAATTTATAAGTTTGCAACAAATTGCGTTTTTGTGAAAGCTCAAAGCAAGCTAAAATAAAGTTAAACACGCGAATATATCGTTGAATCGTATAAAAACCTTTGTTCCGATAAATCACTCAAAGTTAATGTTCATTTTATCATCTGCTTTTGTAAGGAAAAAATAAACTTTTAATCATGCCGTACTTTGTATAAGAATCATAGAAACTTTCACGCACTGATTATTGTCACATTCAAAAAAGTAGTATGAGAGAATGAATTTTATTTATAACTTTTGTATACTTATTTTTTTCGTATTCAGGCTTTTTCTTAATTACATTTTTAGAGGTGCTGAAACTAAATTTGGGAACTAGGTAATTGGTTTCAATATTAACATCACAAAATAAAAATAAATAAATAGTGTATTTTAAAATTAATAATTGACGTCTTTGCAAATAATGCGATTTCAATCATCATTATACAAATAATCTAGAAATTATTTATCATAAATAAATATTCATAAATAAATTCATAAATAAATATTCATAAATAAACTCATTAATAAATTCATAAATAATATAAATAATGAATATAATAAAATAATAATAATATAATTCATAAATATTGTTAGTCAACAAAGTTTTCTCCAAAAGAACATTTGGATAAAAGAGATGTTCCTCTTTAATATGAAATTCGCATCTATTCTAGTCACATTTAAATAATAGATAATTATTCAAGAAAGTAGTTTTTGATTGTCATTATTCTCGCAAACATGAAAACTTTTGTTATTATTACTTCAAACATGAATGGGAGTTTTAAATTTTTTAAAGATTTACCATATATTTTTCCAAATGAAGCAGCCAGTGAAATTAAACAAAAAAAAAAAATACGAGAGCACTAGTTATATTTGCTAAAAATGTATAAATAAAATTTTCATCACGGTGCGAGAAATATTTTCAAGTTTTTTGAAATAAAAGTCTTAATTACTTCCAGCTTTAAATTGTCACTGAAGGGTTTTTGTAATGAAAATGACACTAACATTGTCGAAAACTGTAACTTAATTATTTTTTAAAAAAATTTTAAAAAACAAACTTAATTCCTATTTGAAAAGGTACGTCATTAGTGGATTTGAGCTAGAAAAAATATTCTACAAAAAATATTAAACGGATTTCGTTTATTGTTGATTTGAACTAAAAGAACTTTTTTAGAAATACACTGCAAAAATACTCAACAGAATTTTGATTAAAAAACCTAACAGTATTAACGAATCGTTGATATTAAATTTTAGTATAAACAAATATGAACATGCGTGGAAAAAAGAAAGTTCGCATAATAAACATAAACATTGTTCGAAATTTTCCCACACTTGGCAATTTTTCAAATAAACATATTAATTTGTTTTTATTAATTTTTAATGACCCTAGTTTTATTACATACATTTTATTTCTCGAATTTTGTTTCTCGAATTTATTTCTCGAATTTATTTCTCGATTTTATTTCTCGATTTTATTTCTCGATTTTATTTCTCGATTTCAACTCTTGCCTCAAAGTGAAAACATTCTTTAAGAAAACTACGAGACTCAGTGTAACAATGAGCGAAATTTTCTCTTCAATTTGAATCTAAGTAATTTCAAAAATGCTAATTAGTTGTGAGCAAAAATGTGAATTGACTTTTCAGTCTTCAAATTTGATGATCTTATTAGCATGCTTCTTCCTTACAGCGGCGGGTATAGAAATTATTATATAGACGAATAGAAGCAAATTTCCGCTTTTTCCAAAAATTTATTCATTGGATTACAACCTGCTGTTTACCCCTAAGAAGTTGGCGCCTTTTTTGCTATCTACTTTTACTTTATCTTTTTCTTCTTCCTCTTCCTGTTTTTTTCTCCCCACTAGATGTGATATTTCTTCGAAAAAAAAAAATTTCCTTGTCTTTGCGAAGTGAGATCAGATCTATAGAGGAAGGGAGAAAAAAATAAACAGAAAGTAGATAACGAGATTGTCAACTTTGTCGACTGATCGCACAAACTTACAATTTCGCTCATAACTCAAAAACTAATCAAAATTTTTTAAGTTTCTTGGAATCAAATTAAAGAAAAAAACTTTGCAGATTATTTTCAGTTTTATATACTTTCTTTAAGCTCTTAAGCTTTGGAAAAAACTTGAACATGAGATTTTTAAAAAGTGAATATGCAAAAGGTGAGAGAAGTCAATCTTACGGACAAGATTATTTATTTGTGAAAAGCATTATTTATTATTTATTTATTTATTTATTTATTTAGTTCATTCGCATTCTGATGAAGCCTTTTATTTGTAAAGTATGCACATTTTCTAACGTCATTTTATAAAAGTTTCTAGTGTTTTTTTCGCGGATTTATTAGCATTTGAAAAAGTCGTACTTGTAAAGTCGCTCGAGGTAAGTGCCTATATAAGTTTTCATGGTGTGTAAATCTGTTGTTTAAGCCCTTCTTAAACTTTAACAATTTTTGAATTTAAAGAATTTTTGAACTTAAAGAATTTTTGAACTTAAAGAATTTTCGAACCCAAAGAATTTTTGAACTTAAAGAATTTTCGAACCTAAAGAATTTTTGAACGTAAGGAATTTCTGAAGAACAATTTCTGGACTTAAACAATTTTCAAATGTACATAATTTTTATACTTAAACGATACTAAACACTTTTTAGGCTCAAACAATTTTTAAGCTTAAATCATTTTCAAATGTAAACAATTTCTATGCTTAAACAATGTTTATACGTAAAAATTTTTTATACGTAAACAATTTCAAAAACTAAACAAATTTTAAATGTGAATATTTTCTACACCTTAATAATTTTACAATGTATTTTTGTTCCTTGGAGGGCTTATTAGCCCTAGGAACTTTGAATGAATAAATATAAATATAAATAAATATTAATAAATATATATAAATTTTCAAATTCAAACAATTTCTAGACTTGAACAATTTTTGAATTAAACGATTTCTACACTTCAACAATTTTTTTTACTTCAACAATTTTTAAATCTAAACCATTTCTAAACTTATACAATTTTTAAATATCAACAATTTCTACTCTTAAACAATTTTTAGAATTAAACAATTTCTACATTTAAACCATTTTTTTTCCTTAAATCAATTTTAAATCTAAACCATTTTTAAGCTTATACAATTTTAGAATGTAAACAACTTTTAGAATTAAACAATTTCTACATTTAAACAATTTTTTTACTTAAACAATTTTTAAATCTGAACCATTACTAAACTTATAAAATTTTTAAACGTAAACAATTTCTACTTTTAAACAATTTCTATTCTTAAACAATTTTTAGAATTAAACAATTTCTACATTTAAACCATTTTTTTCCTTAAATAATTTTTAAATCTAAACCATTTTTAAGCTTATACAATTTTTAAATGTAAACAATTTTTAGAATTAAACAATTTCTACATTTAAACAATCTTTTTTACTTAAACAATTTTTAAATGTAAACAATTTCTACATTTAAACAATTTTTTTTACTTAAACAATTTTTAAATGTAAACCATTTCTAAACTTATACAATTTTTAAATATAAACAATTTCTACTCTTAAACAATTTTTAGAATTAAACAATTTCTACACTTAAACCATCTTTTTAATTAAACAATTCTTAAATGTAAACAATTTTTTTACTTAAACAATTTTTAAATCTAAACCATTTCTAAACTTATATAATTTTTAAATGTAAACAACTTTTACTCTTTAACAATTTTTCGAATTAAAGAATTTTTACAATTGAACAATTTTGTTACTAAAACAATTTTCAAATGTAAATAATTTCTATATTTAAACAATTTTTAGATTGAAACAATTTTCAAAAGTAAATAATTTCTACACTTAAACAATTTTTTTTTTACTTAAACAATTTTTAAACCTAAACCATTTCATAAACTTATACAATTTTTAAATGTAAACATTTTCTACGCTTAAACAATTTTAAAATGTAAACAATTTCTACTCTTAAACAATTTTCAAAATTAAACAATTTCTACATTTAAACAATTTTTTTACTAAAACAATTTTCAAATGTAAATAATTATTTCTACATTTAAACAATTTTTCGATTTAAACAATTTTAAATGTAAATAATTTCTACATTTAAACAATTTTTAAATTGAAACAATTTTCGAATCTAAACAATTTCTGCACTTAAACAATTACTTAAAATTTAAATAAGTTATAGTAATAAAGTTATAGTAATAATAATAATACTAAACAACTTAAATAATCTCTACTCTTCAAAGAATTACTTCAAAACGAAAAAACTCTTCAAAAAGTAACTTCAAAACCACCCCTTGTGAAAATATTTAACCCCTGCATTTGTAACTCATTCAAATTTCAAAAGAGAACCCTTTTCGTGATGAAGAGTAAATTTCAGTACTACATTGAACTTTTCAATCAAACAAATATTCTTTCGTAATATTTTAATTTTAAACAACAATTTTATAAATTTTAGACTTTTATAATCTTTCGACTTATAACAACTGTTTACCTTAAAAAATAGTTCGTCTTGTAAATTTGAAGCTTCGATTTGTAACAGCTAAATTGAATTTAATGTTCAACAAAATTTTTTTTGAAGATTAAGGAGTTTTCATAATTTTCTATGTACAATGAAAACGAACATAGCAACTTTGCTGTTGTCAATGGAGTCTATACACTGAAATGTATAGTGCAGTACCAGCAAAATTAGTTATTAACTAGATGACTCTTTGCAGTCTGAAAGTCGACTTGTTTTTGCACGAAGTAAAAGACACGCACTTTTAGCGGTTTGATCGATTTCTTTCAGTTATACGAGGTCGGGTGTTTCTAAAGCGCTAAAGGTAAAGTATATTAGAACTGAGCGTGACTAAAGGACTTTCTTTAATATATGTATATACCCAGTCAAGATACTATGGTCAATAATTTCTTTTCTCCTCTTAACTACTGTACGGCATGCTTCTTTCTTAAATTCTTATGTACTTTGTTAAAATACAAGCGGCAATTTTCTCATTTTAAAAATTGCTCCTAATTACAAGTCGAAAATGAATACATGAAATTAGGAGGATAAAGAAGCGGAAAATTACCTAATACGAAAATCAATGAAGGTGATACACTACTCGAAAGAATGAGGCCAAATCTATACTGTAATTTGTTATTTCAATAACAGACTCGAATCATGTATATGCACAAAGAATCAGTATAGATTGTAAATGATACTTCTTATTCCGCTGTACTACTATTCTACTTTTTTCAATTTACTTTATTGTAAGCTGGACAAAAGTTTAGTATAGAATGCACAATAGTGAACGAAAGCACGAAAGCTGTCACATTCATGCTAACAAACTTTTTCAAATTTTTTCAAATTATTTCAAATTTCTTCAAATTTCTCAAATTTCTTCAAATTTCTCAAATTTCTTCAAATTTCTTCAAATTACTTCAAATTTCTTCAAATTTCAAAAATTTCAAAAAATCTTTTAGAAAAATGAAATTTGTGTAAAGATCAACTCTAATTGTGATTAAATTCAAATTTAATTTACTGGTTTAAAACGGGGTTTTAAAATGTTGAATTTCTTTATTTTGCATTTTATTTAAAAAACATATTTTGTATATTTTGTAAAGCATATTTTGTAAAGCATCTAGTACGTTGTTAATACTTTGTAACAATTAAGATTGTTTTTTCGATTTTTGATTACATTTATTATTTTGTTTTTTATTTTTATCGGATTTTCGGATTTTCAACTTCGACTGAAACAATAAAATACTCGCATTTCATATTTACTGAAGAAGTACCAAAGCAATTTTAAGATTATGCCGATCGCAGAGAAAATGAATTTTCACAACAGGGAAAAATTTCCTTTTTGTGGAGAAATATTTTCTCTTATTAAAATTCTCTAATTAAAATTCTCTATAGTTATATTCTTTATTCAATACTTGTTAATAAGCTCATTCGCATTTTTTCCGTGTGTAAATATGAGTATGTATAGTGCAAATGTAAAATAGCTTATTAAACAATTAAATGTATTTTAACAGTGCCGACAATTTTTTAAAACCATTTTTTGTAACTGACAGGCTTTTTATTCCCTGAACAACAAAACTAAACCGATTGCCGAACTGTCGAATGCAACGATCGAAAGCTCTTCTGTCGAATCTCGATAACCCTGTCGAATCATCTATTCACCAATAAACACGAAAACTGATATTTTGCAAAACTCGAAGATAAAAATTCAATATCGGCTCTCAGAGCTCAGAAAAATGTTTTTAGGCTTATTTACTTTTTTTAAGTACATTTATTTGTATTTAGGTATTTGCATTTATTTGCATTTTGTATATTTATATATTTACATTTTTGTTTTTCTATGTATGCAAGCTTTGGTTCAAAATAAGAAAAAACGCATTTAAATTATCTTTTTATGCCTATAGTTTTGTTTTTATAAAACCAATTTTGCAGTTATCTCTTTTATTATAGTTAATTAAGATACAAAAGTGACAATAGTTTAATTAATGGAATTTTTCGGACGTTAATAGCAAATAAAATATTGAGTTTGAGAGTCTATGAACCATTAATTTCAGAGTTGCAATTAAGTTTAATAAATGAGTACTGAAGAGTATTCATATGGATATTAAATAACTATAACAATGCTGGATATTTTGAAGCAAAACTGCAAATGAAGGAAATTAATTAAATACTAAAATATAATAATTAAATGATTATAATTATCTCCTTTAAAATCGTTTATTAAAAATTATGTACATGTATATTAGGCCTAATGTATATACGTGTATTTATAAGTGTATATACGTGTATTTATAAGTGTATATAAGTGTATTTATAAGTGTATATACGTGTATTTATAGGTGTATATAAGTGTATTTATAAATGTATATACTTGTATTTATAAGTGTATATATATAAGTGTATTTATAAATGTATATACGTGTATTTATAAGTGTATATAAGTGTATTTATAAATGTATATACGTGTATTTATAAGTATATTATATAAGTGTATTTATAAATGTATATACGTGTATTTATAAGTATATATCCTTAAATTTACACATGTACCTCAAATGAGTTGAGAATTAAATGGCTATCGATTAATCGGAATAATTATGAAACGAAGTTAATTTGAATATAAATTCGAAGTACGTACTTAATTGCTAATTGCAACTGCTGTTTAGGAAAATGTAATAATTACTGATTCCAAATTGTCGCATAATAATTACTTTTTTGATAATAGTTGATGTATGAAAAAAAATAAATTGACACTATGATTAATGCAGAGAACGACATGCTTCAATTAATTCATGTAATTATAATTATATTTATATAATAATATATTCATATAATTAGCATATTTTAATTTAAATATGTACAGTATAGAGAAACAATGGTTAATAGTTAATAGGCAATATGCAGGAGAAAGTGACAGAAATGGTAATAAAATATTATACTAACACCGAGAGTGTGGGATATCAATCTAATGAATTTATTCATGATAATTACAGAATAAATAAATGATTCATGGTCATTATGAAATAAATGATTTATGATTTAAAATCCATGTGTTTTTGTCGACTATTTTTTACTGTAAGTATATTTTTCGATGAAAAGTCATTGCACCCTTTAAAAGATTACTTGATAATAAACGCGCTTTATGAAACTAAAATTGTAAATACTGTTTATGGAACTCATAAACATGCAACTGAATATGTAATATTAAAAGTGAAAATGTAATTAGCTGCGTAAATGAAATAGGTCTGTAATTAAAGAAGTGAAATGTTAAAATTGATTTGTAATCAAAGAGGCGAAATTTTGAAGACGATTTGTCACTAAAGATGTAAAATGTTGAGAAAATGGTTTGTAATTAGAGGTGTAAAGTCTTGAAGATGATTTGTAATTAAAGACGTAAATTGCCGAAGAGGATTTTCAAATTCAAAACTTAAAATGTTGAGAAGGTAGTTTGTACTTAAAGTCGCAAAATATTGAAAAACTAGTTTGTAATTAAAGTCGTAAAACGTTGAGAAAATAGTTTGTAATTAAAAACGCAAAATGTTCAAAAAATAGTTTGTAATTAAAGATCAAAAAATAGTTTGTAATTAAAGACGCAAATGTTCAAAAAATAGTTTGTAATTAAAGACGCAAATGTTCAAAAAATAGTTTGTAATTAGGAACGCAAAATGTTCAAAAAATAGTTTGTAATTAAAAATGCAAAATGCTAAAAAAATAGTTTGTAATTAAAGACGCAAAATGTTCAAAAAATAGTTTGTATTTAAAAACGCAGAATGAAGAAATTGATCTGTAATTATAAATTAATAAAGTTTAAAGGTTTTAAACAACATGTTTCATACATTGCAATTTATTCTCATTCATCAAAGTCACTCGACAAATATACATAGGTACATTTTTCTAAACGAGCGAATCGATTTTTCGACTGACTATACATACATCATTTCGTGATGGATAGACAGGTGAATACCAAATGTATGTTACCCCTATAAACATCACGAAAAGTAATATTTACGAACTTTTGACTAGTAGGCAATCAACTTTTCATCTATAACTACTAAAGCCAAGATTAATTTCCATCTGAATCTCCTTTATTACAAATTTATTCAATTTTTAATAAATCTCTACACACGGACCTACAAATTTTTGAAATAGTTATCGATAATTCACTTTTGTCATAAACATTCGGCAAAACTCCATTATTAAAACTTATGAATGAAATACTAAAATGAGATAATAATTAAATTATTAATTATTAAAATTATTAAATATTAAAAAAATATTACTGTCAAAAATTTCGATAATTTTCAAAAATCTAATATTTAGATTCTTTAAGCTCATGTCTACGATTCCAATTGCTTTTTTTAAAAAAGAATGAATAAAAAATGCTTTCAATTTTTACATATCAAGCGATGAATAAGAAACAAGCGTAAGAATTTCGCGTTAATGACCAAAGAAACAAAAAAGAAAGTGAAAGAGCTTCTATTGCGCTATTAATAAAGTAAGAATGAATATTCAGTCATCGAGCACGTACCATGTGAACCCTGTACGTGACAAGTACCGAAAAATGAGCACTTGACTTTGGAAGGTAATTCGTGGCCAGGTGGGAATGGGTGCTTAAGGACAAAAGCTCGGCTCAAAAAAGATAATAATAATAAGAATAAAGAGTAAAGAGCACATGTAGTCGAGAATGAAGATAAATTACTTTGTAATCGAGTCAGCGATCTACACCTTTGGGGATTCAATTCACCTTTTACAGGTTTTAAACTGTCACTCTGACACATCTATAATCTTAACTTTTCCACTAATTTTAAAAAAGCTCGCAACTTGAAGAATTCAGTATTTCTTTATAATCTTTATATATTATATTTGTCTTTAAATATTATAATCTTTGTCTTTATATATTATAATCTTTTGTCTTTATACAATTATAATCTTCTGTCTTTGTATATTGTAATCTTCGTCTTTGTATATTATAATATTCATCTTTATATATCATAATCTTCGTCTTTGTATATTATAATCTTCGTCTTTATATATCATAATCTTTGTCTTTATATATTATAATCATTCTCTTTATATATTATAATCTTTGTTTTTATATATTATAATCTTTTGTTTTTATATATCATAATCTTTGTCTTTATATATTATAATCGTTGTCTTTATTTATTATAATCTTTGCCTTATATATTATAAGTCTTTACATATTTATTTATTATTTATTTATTTATTTGTCTTTACATATTACAATATACAATTTCTTTACAATTTTTATTTACCGACAATTAATTTGTCAAACTTTTACTAGCCTTAAATCAGAGACTCCTTTACAATATGGCAGTAAATAACAAAAAATACAAAATTAGTCAATATTTGCAATGAGAAATTATTGATTGAGTAATCAGAAGTGGGTCACTGATATAAGTTAAGTAAAAATGTCACTTCACTTAGAAAACTGTTTGTTTATATAAAAAAATAACAAAATATATAAGGAAAATATATATCCTTATATATATAAGGAAAATTTAAAACCAGACAGTAGAAAAATCAAACATAGTCAGACCGACAAAGTAAGACAAGATTAAAAAGTAGAAAAAGCAAATATAGTCAGACCAACGCAGTAAGAAATATTTAGAGTCAGACAGTAGAAAAAGCAAACATAGTCAGCCAAGCGCAAAAAGATTTTAAACCAGACAGTAGAAAAGGCAAATACAGTCAGACCGACGCAGTAAGACAAGATTAAAAAGTAGAAAAAGCAAACATAGTCAGACCGACAAAGTAAGACAAGATTAAAAGTAGAAAAAGCAAACATAGTCAGACCAATACAGTAAGAAAGATTTAGAGACAGGCAGTAGAAAAAGCAAACATAGTCAGCCAAGCGCAAAAAGATTTAAAGTCAGTCAGTAGAAAAGGCAAACATTGTCAGACCAACACAGTAAGAAAGATTGAAAATCAGTCAGTAGAAAAAGCTAGCAGAGTCAGACCAACGCAGCAAGAGAAGTTTGAAATAAAACAGTAGATGAAGCAAAAACTGTTCGATTTTAATTCTTTGTGTTGGTCTGACTATACTTGCCTTTTCTACTGTCTGGTTTAAAATCCTTCATACTTTGTCGCGTCGGTCTGACTATATTTGCTTTTTCTACTCTCTGGTTTAAAATCTCTCTTATTCCGTTGGGCTGACTATGTTTGCTTTTTCTACTGTCTGACTTTAATGCTTTCTTAAATTTAATTATTTTCCTTATATTCTTTCTGCGCTGGTCTAACTGTGCCTGCTTTTTCTACTGTCTGGATTGAAATTTTCCTTACTGTACATGTTTCGTATAGGGTTAAACAAAAGTTCGTTTAAAACAAATATTTATACGATTCAACCCAAATTATGATTGATTGGACAAGCAGCAAACAAATATAACATTTCGCAACAAATAATTTGTTCAAAATGAATAACATTTCGCAACAACTAATTTGTTCAAAATGAATAACATTGCTTTGGATCTAGCAAACATTTGTTTGACCGTATATCAAATAAACGATTGTTTGATTTAAATAAACTTTTTTCCCAATGTGACTATATGAGATTATAATTAACTAATTCAGTTTAAGATGAAAAATATTTTCATACATGAATAGAAAAAAATCAATTTTTTCAAAAATTGTTGTAAACTGGAAGTTTTGTATTGAAAAGAAGATTTTGTATTGTCATTTATTGGCATAATGATTTTTTTATTTATAATGTACGCATATTTATTTTATAATTGATTTGTAAGTTAGATATAGTGTATTATGATCTCTCTAAATCTGAATTAGTCAAATATAACTAATTCAATAGTAAAAAGTCAGTCACCGATTCAATTAGTCAAATATAACTAATTCAATAGTAACTAGTGGAAAATTATGTTCATTTCATGAACATTTTGCTTCCTCATAGAGAAAAAATTTAAAATTTAAAAAAAGTAACATTGACATATTTTTCAT
>WNHD01006711.1:0-14089 GCA_011057455.1 Ganaspis sp. Gsp50 | reverse complement strand
GGTCTACCAATGGTTGCCATCATTGATCCAATATTGGCACCATTGGGTCCCAATATTGGCCCATTATTAAACCAATCGTTCACTTCCCACTGGGATGAAAAGCACGTACTTGACTAGAATCTCGAATTCAAGAAACATAAATGCAAGTGCTAAATATTTTTAAAAATAACAATGTTTGGAAATAGTAAACTCACTCTCCCTATGAACAAAAAAGTAAAATGAATGAAATCAGATTTCTCAGCCTCGTCTGAAACTGCCAACTTTAATACACAATAAGATTGTGATTTAAAAACACATGGTTTAAGTTATCACGTTATCAAGTTTCACTTGATTTCAATTTAATTCAAACAACTAATTTTGTACGTTAAAATCTATTTTTCAGGATGATATTAGATCCAAAATCTACAAGTTTACGTAGTGATTACGGAAGTTTCGATAAGCCATTTGAGGGAACAGAAGGAACCGAAGAAAACATCAACTCTGTTGTTGACAGTAAACGAAGTGAAATGGCTCAATCGAGTGATGTTTATCAAAGACAACCTCTGCTTCCTGGCACATCTGCAAAAAACAAAGACAAATGGTCTACTTTGACTTCTGCTTCAAATTATTACAATTGCGATAAAATTGATGAATTAAGTCACGAGGGACTTCCTAATGTACCAAATAATTCAAATAATGGAATTGTTAAACTCGATATTCCCGCTCCATTGAGAGAAGAACCTAGATATCCAAAAGAAAAATGGAAAACTTTTGTTGGTAAGTCTTTTTGCTTCCATACAACATTTTAATTTTTGACTCTTAAATGTACACTGGCAATAGCATGAAATATTCCTCGGTTTAGGAAACAGACGAATGATATATGCTTCAAGCAATTGCAAGTTGGTCAAGTCAAATTCTTTAATATGATGATTCCTTCTATTTTGTTTTAATTTGTAAACATTTTCATTTTTGTTCTCCTATTTAATGAATGATCGTGTCTACAAGTGTTAGAAATTCAGCAATGAATTCCCGAGTCGAAATTTAAGACCTAATGATACTTGAAGTGAAGAAAAATATAATAATGATCTATTTACTTGGATGTCGATTCTCGATTGTTTTCGATGATCTGTCTTTAAGACAATTTACACCATCTACCTTTTACACCCAAATGTATGAATGCCTTCCTTCCAAATTTTTCTGCGCATCAAAAATCAAATGCAAATACGATGCGCAGAAAAATTTGGAAGGAATTCATGCATTTGGGTGTAATGAGGAAGCTGCGCACAAGTGCCTTATGATAGGCTCCTTTCAAGAAAAAGAATTTCCTGTGAAGACTACAATGCCGTTTTGTAGAAACGCACAGTGTGCGTTGTGATCTTCACAATGCTGCACAACTAAGGATCTGATTTTGTACAAAGTGGTTTGGGAAAAATACAAACTGGCTTGTGCTAATCCCAAGAAATTCACTAATACGCATGCGCCACGCATGCGCAAAGCAATCAGCTGTTCGCGTTCTGCGTCGCGTCGTTAACCAAAGCCATCTATTGAAGAAGAAGAAGAAAAAGAAGAAGAAGAAGAAGAAGAAGAAGAAGAAGATATTGTCGCACATGTATAGAATAGATTTGTGGATTTTCCAAACTCAGTTGCGCAGAAATGTGTAAAATAGTTCGATCTCTTTTTCTCCGAAGTTGCTCGCGCTTTTTTTCACATTTATGCGCAGGTGCCACTTTAAGTAAAAAGCATATCATAAAGCGCTTATTCTGAGCTTCCTTATGATAAGGTACACGGTGTAAATGGTCTCTTGTGAAGGATTAATAGAATTACATATAAAAACCATAAAAGACATTTTAAATGAGCAAAAGAATTATAAGAAGTTATAAAAATTTCAATGAAGCATTGGATTTTTATTTTCTAAATCGAACTGTATGTCAGGTCCTTTAAGGATAAATCAAGACCCGTCACTCCACTTTCGGTTGAATTAGGTCTTAAAAATTTCGTCTCGGATTCTTTTTAACAATATACACTGTCTAAAAAAATAGCATAGTGGTGGATCCAGGGGGAGGGGAGAATCATGATCATCCTCTCTGGAGCTTTAGATTTATATATGATCCATTTTACGTGAATTGACCCAATTCGAAAAATGAGTTTCTCCAATCAAAGTGAAACTTAGGATAATTATTGTCTTATCTGATTGTAAATTAAACCAAAACAATTGGTTCATTTCTTTGAAAATTTGATGGTGCTTGTGGGGGACCAATTTTAGAAAGTTTCCATGATACCGCCTACAATTGTTATTTTTACTGTTTTTATCTGCAATGCAAAAAATTTAGACCCAAGTGTTTTTTATAGATCTCTTAATGCTCTTTCAATTGGTAAACATTTTTGTGTAATACTTTTGAAATTTGACCTTGATTTCTGAAAATTAAAACTGAAATTGCTATTTCCTTCAAAATGGATAGTTTTAATTTTAAAATCAATTATTTTAAACGAAAGCTGAGGTTTTGTTACAAGTATATATCAAATTTCAGAATGACCTTTTCTGTTGTTCTCGAGATATGAGACGTCAAAGAAAGAAAAAAATTGTGGCTCCGAGCGTGACTGCAAAACATGACGCAAAAGCATCAAACCGCGCTCTGAGCCGATTTTTTTTCTTTAAGTCTAATATTTCGTGAATAACACAAAAGGGCATTATTTGGTCTACTTATATAGAAAAAACCTAAGCTTTCATTTAAAATCATTTATTTAAATGCGGCTATATTACAATCAGATTCAGATAAGACAATAATAATTATTCTAAGTTTCACTTTCGATTCGAGAAACTTATTTTTTGATTTGGGACAATTCACGTAAAATGCCTTTTATATGTGTGTGAGAGAGAGAAAGAGCACTATAGTGTTACCTCTTTTATTACCTTCCTCCCCCCACACTTTGGATGCACGCTGCTAAATAGTAAATCAGGTGTTGAAATATATAAACAATGTGAAAAATGGTCATTTTTTCATCTTAAAATTATGTCTCTCCGAAATTATTAAAAAAAAGTAACATTTTGATTTATTTATTAAATAAATTGTTGTAACTATTTTTCGTAGGACCCCGAGAAGCTTCGTAAATAAGGAAAAGGTAAAATGAAACATGTATAAATATCGAAATTATTCAATATTTTACTACTTTTTCAATTTGTTAAAATAATTTAGTATTTGACAATAGAGTAGTCCAGTGTGATGTCACTTCCCGTCGGTAAAATCAAAATCTACACTCAACTTACCACCTGGTTGGCATCTTTACATGGGATAGAATAGGAAAAAATGTAAATTAATTAATTTAAACATTAATTGAGAATATCTGGTCAAATTAGTATGCTAAATATTGAACTATAGTCTAGATGTATTTATTTATACAGAATAAAGGACGTTAAAAGCTCCCAATGTTGTATAATTCGATAAAAAGTACTATGATCTAACCTAAAAGAGCGAGTGTCAATAGGTTTTTCGGGTATTTTTAGGTTAGGTCATAGTACTTTTTATCGAATTATACAAGATTAACTTTTAACGTTCTTTATTCTGTATAAATAAATACATCTAGACTATAGCTCAATTTTTAGCATACTAATTTGACCAGATATTCTCAATTAATGTTTAAATTAATTAGTTTACATGTTTTCCTATTCTATCCCATGTAAAGATGCCAACCAGGTGGTAAGTTGAGTGTAGATTTTGATTTTACCGACGGGAAGTAACGTCACTCTGGACTACTCTATGCCAGTGATGGATTGTGACGCGTCACTAGGAGCTTTGGAAGTAAATTACGTAATTTATGTAATTTACGTCGAAAACTGTAAAAAAACCATGTAAATTACATTAGGCTAATTATTTTATATAAAAATAATAGATTTATGTTATAAATCTAATATTTTAGATTATAATTATAATTTTAAATATTTTTTTAAAATGTTGGCATATCTTTTATTGCGACAACAATGATATTTATAAAAATTTCATGTTTAGTAGAACATAACCTCAAATAAGTAACTAAAAAGAGAATATTAACCTTAACCAAAAAATTTAATTGTTTATATAGAGATTTCGTATAATAATATAATTTTTTACAACTTCTACCGTTTCTGATCAAGTTTTTAAACTTTTCTAATTTTGATGCTTATTTAAGATTAGGTTTAGAGGCATGTAATTTACTGTAAAAAATTTTGGACGTAAATTACATAGTATTTTTAAAAAAAATGTACAACAATATGCTACGTGTAAACTATATATTCAAAATGATCCGCAGTCCGTAAGTGGAAATCAATTTTAATTTCTATAGTTGGTAAAAAATAAGCAATAAATTCGTAAGAAAACTATTTCTTGTTTTCATAATTAACTAATTATGTAATTATTTTAAATAAACAAATAATATGTCTATTTATTTTTTTTTCTTCATCATGTTATCATTAGAAATCAAAAAAATTAATTTTCTTTTGTACATAAAAATGTAGCCGTCCACGACGGCCAATATTTTTGTTCAAAAATAATTTTATAAAATTATACACTACACTTGGCTAATATTCTAAAATTGTTTTAAACAAAAATATTAACAAACTCGGACCAGACAGACCTTCACAGAAAAAAGAAAGTTTTAAACCGTTTACACAATCAGTTAATTTTGTGGCTTGAAACAAGACCAAGTCATTTTTTGGTCTTAAAATCAGTCCAAATTGATACTTATGTAAACGGTTCCAGCCAAAAATGGGCTAAAAACAATATTTCTTTTTTTCAGTGTTTCTGATAATATTGAAAAAGAGTTGTTTTGGATTATATTTGTCTTTGATTTATTAAAATCTGTTCAATATCTTACAAGATAGAACAATTTCTTGTCCAAAGAGGCTAGTTTACAAAAATGTTAAAAAGAATGACAATAACTCAATTTTTGATCTCCTTTTAATGAACCTCAAAAAATTTCTTAAATTGAAAGAAATTTTTGTGTAACAAAATCAGAGACGGACTGAAATGATTTATAACTAGTCAGATACAAAGATTTAATGTAGGCCCAGAAATTATAAAAACTAGTTAACTATTCCAACTGGCCCCAAACTGACCAAATATAGACCGGACCATCGGTGACTGCATTGATTTAAATACATCGCCAATCCACCTCTGAGCAATTCCATATGGAATCATCGAAATTTTACACTTGCTTTGGGATTTTGATGAAATTATAAAAATTTTTTTTCTGTTGTGTAACTAAAAAGTCTGTAAAATATTTATGGAAAATATTAGTAAACTTTGGACGTATTCAACGTTGAATTTTTTTGAATTTTTTATTTCAAATGAGCATATCTTCTGTTGTTTAAAAGATATTAAGGAGTTCTTTTCTTAAATTGCTCCTAAAATGGTAGACTTTGAAATAAAGTTGAATACAAATACAAAAAATTGTAAATTCTTTTGATATTAAGGAAATAATTTTTTTTTCAATTTTTGAAGAAACTACATTTTTTATTTTCTCCATATTTTTTATAGTGATAATCTATACCCTCTTCTTGATGTCCTGTAAGTTTCAAGTTAGGATCTCTATTAGTTTTTGAGAAATAAATTAAATTGTTCCGCTTGGTATATAATGAAATAAAATTCTGAATATCGTTAATATTACCATAAGATCGTGTCACAGTCAATTGTTTTTCGTTTTCTATAATAAGGGGCTGTTCATAAACTACGTAACCCATTTTTTTTAAATTTTGACCTTCCCCCTCCCTAATTATACCACAAATTTCTCCCCCCACGCGGAACAATTTAATTTATTTCTCAAAAACTAATAGAGATTCCAACTTGAAACTTACAGAATATCTAGAGGAGGGTATAGATTATCACTAAAAAAAATATGAAGAAAATAAAAAATGGAGTTTCTTCAAGAATTGAAAATAAAAAATTATTTCTTTAATATCAAACATTTTTAGAAACTTTTGTAGTTGCGTTCATTTTTATTTTAAAGTATATTATTTTAGTATCAATTAAAAAAAATAACTCCTTAATATCTTTTAAAGAACGGAAGATATGCTCATTTGAAATAAAAAATTCCAAAAAATTCAACGTTAAATATGTCCGAAGTTTATTAATATTTTTCATAAATATTTTACAAACATTTTAGTCTCATAAAAGAAAATAAATTTCTATAATTTCATCAAAATCCCAGACCAAGTGTAAAATTTCCATTATAACTTACCATGGAATTGCTCCACTGTATAAAATATTATACATGCAGTTTAAGAACATTTCTATGTAACATATATGTTACATAGAATGATATTCAGATATATTTGAATATCCACATAATTTTTTAAAAAGTAATTTTTAAATTCTACATTGTAGTATAAATGAAACTGAAAAGTTTTGTGACAATTTTATATGCTTTATAATATATATGAGACTTGTTAGGGGCCATCCATATATTGCGTAACGCTTTTTTGAAAATTTTGATATCCCCCCTCCTCCCCCCTTGTAATGCACTACTGCATACATTAGTGCCATTTTTTTTATATATCGTAACAAACAGCTTGACCCCCTCTACCCCTTGAAGTGTTACGTAATACATGGATGGCCCCTTACTAATAAGACAACATTTTTTTTAAATTTTTAGGGTTTATTTTGTATGTTGAATGATAATAATTAAGAATAATGTGTTTCAGCATTTTTGTTTATGGTTGTAAATTTCGTTTTTACAACTATATCCTTGGCCATAGTCCATGATAAAGTACCGGATAGAAGCATTTACGAACCTCTTCCTGATGTATTTTTGGACAATGTATCTTCACAAGATTGGGCGCTCAACGTCTCAGAAGTTTTAATTATGATTATTTCGAATGCTGCTATAGTTTTAATTGTCTTTCACAAACACAGGTAATTATTGTTTAATTAAATATAATATTCTATTGGACATGTTCTTTAGAATATTTTAGCAAAATAAAAAATTACTTGCATTTTTTTACGTTTTTTTGCGACGTCTGCCTGAGGCCACTTTCTTTACAAGAATCGTTGTAAGATATAATAGTCAATTTTCTTGGAAAATAAAAAAAAATTCTGGCATAAACGAAATCTATCTTTTATGTATAGGGACAATTTGTAAACAATATGCAGAATACATTATATTTCCATTTTTTATATATTCTAGTTCTAGTTAAAATTCTATGAATTGGAATTTTCCGAGCAAAAAGTTAGTCCAATGCATTTTTTTTATATTAAAGCAAAAAATAGTTGTTTATGCAACATACATATAGTTTTTTAATATTGTGTGTTAGGAACTCAACTTTTCACGCTCCCTAGTGCGCTAAAAGTACTTTTTACACACTAGTGCGTAGAAAGTTGTTTGTTTTTTGAGTATATTACAAAAAAGAACATTTAATGTATTTTTTTCAGAAGAAAGGTGTCAAATTTAATTTCTAACCAAGTGAACTATTAAAATTGAGGGGACACTTGCAGAAAATGTTACTTTCTACTTACAGTAAAGGTCAGACGAAGCTTGTAAACAAGCAAATTGCCTGACCAATACTATAAGTAGAAGAAGAAAAGTTCGCGAGCCTAACGTGTTATTGAATGGGATATAATTGAATTTGTCACCCTTTGTTTAAAAAAAATTATGATTTCTTTTTTCCGTTGTAAAAATGGACTGGTTTCAAACCTAACCTCAAATCCATAATGTGTCCCATTCCTTCTTAAACATTTGAAATCCTGTTTGGAAAAAAATTTCTTCATTCAAAGTTATCATGTGTAAATAAATCAGGACCGTAAAAAGCTTTACAAGTCTATTTGCAAGATGCTTATTTTCTACATTGTTAAAAAACACAAAATTTATAGCTTTGAGTAATAAAGTAGATGCACAATAAATACAAAATGAAATATTAAAAAATTCTTGATAGAAAAAAAATAAACAAACATTCCTCTACGAGCAAGCAAGGAATAAAGAAAAGATAAATTTTCCAAATGTAAAGTATTCTTTAGGATTAACCCAATCCGACATAACCTTGTAGTACGGGCTACGAGGTATCTGTAAGCAGATTCCACACAATGACTCACGCAAAAAAAAAGATAAGAAATGAAGATTTGTTAATGTAACAACTTTAAATTGATTTAAAAATATTTTGCAGTTCAAAATAGCTGTTTTGCAATAAATTAGAAAAATATAAATATAATACCAAACCGATTTCACATACATATGGAAAATAAAATAATAATGCGAAAATGTTTAGATGAAAATGAGTTGATTCAGACTATATTTTTGGAAAATCAAAAATCGGTACGACTACAAGCAACAGTGGCCTCTAATTAAACAAAAATTAGATTTCGAAGATCGATTTTTTGCTTGTTTTAGGTCTCCTATCAAAAATTCCCATATGGGAACTATAACGGATAAACTATATGAGAATTTGGGACAGGAAACTGTATAGTTTCCTATAGTTTCCCATCAGGTTTTTTTTTGAAATATGCAATCATGTATTGGAATGATAATTCCAATTATCTATCAATTTTTAAAAAATCTTTTTATTAGAAATATCACAGGAATTTAAGGTAAAAGAAAGTGAAAGTTAGGTTAAACTTAAACTAATTTATTAATAAAGAATTTGACAATATATCAAAACTTTGAATGTAGATGCAAATTATTTTATTTTTGTCTATTTCAATGTATTCATTAACATCTTTTTAACAAATGTTCATTAAAATGAGACCAAAAATTGAGTTATTGTCCTTTTTTTTAACATTTTTGAAAACTAACCTTTTTACCCAAAAAATTGTTCTATCTTTTAAGTTACTGATCCGATTTTAATAAATCAAAGACAAAAGCAATCCAAAAAAACTGTGTTTTAATACTGTAAAAAAGGATTTGAGAAAATTGTACTATGTTTGTTGATATTTAATAATTCTATCGCCTACAAACGACGCGTGAAAACAAGGTGTCAATAAA
This sequence comes from Ganaspis sp. Gsp50, assembly GCA_011057455.1. Classification (NCBI taxonomy): domain Eukaryota; kingdom Metazoa; phylum Arthropoda; class Insecta; order Hymenoptera; family Figitidae; genus Ganaspis; species Ganaspis sp. Gsp50. The sequence goes on along the minus strand of WNHD01006711.1, from coordinate 5,167 downwards.
AAGACGAACAGCTGACACGACGAAATCTGAAAACGCATGCGCGTAGCATGCAGAATTTCTACTTGTTGCCACGCCTGGGTGCAAGTGTTCATTTTAGGCGACAGGATTATTAAATATCAACAAACATAGTACAGTCGTGTTCAACGATGCCTTCCCTCAGGGAAGGCTGCAATTTGACATGTTTTGCCTATTTCTATGATTTTCTTACTGACTTTGCGCAATGAAGTAAGAAAACAATAGAAAGTGGGCAAAACATGTCAAATTGTAGCCTTCCCTGAGGGAAGGCATCGTTGAACAGTACTGTACAATTTCCTCAAATCCTTTTTTACAGTTGTTTTGGATTGCTTTTGTCTTTGATTTACTAAAATCGGATTAGTAACGTAAAAGAAAGAACAATTTTTTTGTGTAAAAAGGTTAGTTTACAAAAATGTTGAAAAAAAAGGACAATAACTCAATTTTGGGTCTCATTTTAATGAACATTTGTTAAAAAAATGTTAATGAATACATTGAAATAGACAAAAATAAAATAATTTGCATCTATATATTCAAAATTTTGATATGTGTTGTAAAATTCTTCATTAATAAATTAGTTTAAGTTTAACCTATATCTTTCACTTTGTTTTACTTTAAATTTCTGTCATTATTCTAACAAAAAGATATTATAATTATCATTTCAACATATTTAAAAAAAAAACTGATGGGAAACTACTTAGTTTCCTGTCCCACATTCCCATATCGCTTCCGATATATTTTTCGATATCGGAATTTTTGATAGGGCAGTGTTTCATTTATGTTTGAAAATATTATTGGCTAAATGAATTAATTTGCAAGTCAATGCATATAATATTATTTTTGTTTAGATTTATCGTTTTCCGGAGGTTATTTCTTCTTTTGGGACTTCTGTATATGATGAGGAGTATAACCATGTTCGTAACAGTGTTGCCAGTGTCAAGTAAGACGTACCACTGCAGCCCAAAGGCAAATAGCACAACTCCGATACTTGTAACGAAAAGAGTCTTTCAGCTGCTGTCTGGATTAGGTTTATCTATCAATGGGAAGCACACCTTCTGTGGAGATTACATTTATAGTGGTCACACTGTAATACACGTTTTGAGCTATCTCATTATTAAAGAGTGTAAGTATGCTATTATTAACACTTGTAAGAATGTTAATCTCTTAATGGCCGGAAATCTTTCCTACAAATTTTTATTGTTTTAGAGATGATAATTTTGTGGTTAGAGATTTTCTATTCATAAGACTTTAAACACTATATCTGTGATTGTAGATGATAATTACCATTTCCCTTTAATTTCAAAAACCTTCGATGTTTTAGCGTGATTATTGTTTTCATTAAAACAGTTGCAAGTTTTATAAAAAAATTGCAATTAAATTTCCACCATGCTTCTCTAAAAGCTTCTGTTTTTTATTGTGGTCAATATGGCAATGGCAATAGCAAGCAATCATTAGATGTGCAATCCTTTTTCACAATTTAAAGCATATTATCGTAAAATATTGTGCTAGAGCTTTGTAATCAATTTAATACTAGACAATAAAATTATTGACAATAGAAGAAGTGATGAAAGGAAGGTCAGTGGGACAAAAAATTATATATATATATGTATTATAAAATTCTTCAAATTTTTGTCAAAAAATATTTCGTCAATCTCATGATGCTGATAAGTTAAAACATAACGCAATATTAACGTGTCAAAAAAATATTTGGAGAATATTTTATTCCGCTGGCCTTCCTTTCATCACTTTGATACCTCCATATAAAAGTGTACTATTTTGATTTAGATTTTGATTTGATTTTGCAAAAACTGCTGTATATCCTAATTTTTTCGCTCAACCTTATTTGCAACTTTAATTGCTTTGTGTTTTGAAAAATGAATATCTGTTGTATCTGTTTTATCCACAATATATAATATTACGATTAAACATTCTTAAAAAATCTAAGCAGTCAAATGAAAAATGAAACGAAAACATTCGGAGAAGAATGCATATTTAATAAATGTTCTCCAACGTTTCAAAATATAAACTATTTCCTTTTCAGTAAGTCTGTAATAATAACAATAGCATAAAAGGGACTTTTCACCAAATTTTTTTTTTATTTTAAATCAATAGATCAGGTCTGATTTATATAACAAATTCTTTTTCTCATAATTTTTTAATGAAAAATGAGCATGTAATTAAATAATAACAGTTTGCATAATTTGAAAACAACGAAGACGGTCCGGAAAGAGCCGAGTCCTATCGACGGGACAGTGACGTCAATAGTGTAATACAAATGTCGCTGTTGTCATGAATTTATCAAGTTAAGGTGGTTATATCGAGAACTGAGCTAGTCATCGAATATTCTAGTGACTATTTTTCACAAAAATGTTGAATGGGGGATAAAATGTCTTATGTAAAATGCAATTTTAAAATTTAAAGTAATACTATTTGTATGAAATAATAAAAACATTAAATCAAAAATTTTTAAGGAGAAATGCTATTAATTTGAACAAAGCAGTTACGCGCAGCTAGAAATGTGGCAACGTCGCACTGCATCACACGAACAGCTAATATTGCCGAGCAGTACACATGTACATTGCTGTTTGTAGCGTGTTTATTGTTGAAAGTGTATAGCAAGATTTTAATTAATTTATAGTCAACGAGCAAAAAGGATATAAAGGCAGATTTATAAAGGCGAAAGTTCTTGATGCTAAGTTAAAGAAAAGAGAATTTAAAAAAGAAACAATTTGCAAAATTTATTTTATCCAAGATTTTAAAATTGATTTTTAAAATTAACAAAATAAATATACTTTATTTATATTTATTTTTATTTCACTCGTCTTTTTTATTTCCTTAATTTTCTTAAAATTTAGTATACTTTATAAATTTATTCTATTATACTTAATTATACTGTTAAATAAATAAATTATTACTATCTAATTAACAATTGAATAATAATAGTATGATCTAATACTGATCATGAAACTATTATTTTTTAGATTAGAAAGAAACTTTTTTTAAATATGTTACATATAACCTCGCATATAACATAACATATACAAATTTAAAAAATTGTCAATTTCTCTTAATAATTATTTTATTATTTCTTTATTACTGTTTATTTCACTTTATTTAAACTAAAACAGTGAGTTCCTCAACAAGTTCGATTATTTGAATTTTCGCGGTGCTCGTGCGTAAACTCGATTAATCGCAACAGTCGCAGCGTACAACTGATGCGACGTTGTCACGAATTCTGGTGTCATTTATGGCAAGAGAATTTTTGATTAATCTACATTTTTGGATAACAATGACTCAATAACTAAACGATGAATTTAATCATCCTTGCAGCATTGTGATCCTTCAATATTTGAATTAATTTTACTACAATTTCGGTTAAATTCTCTAGGGTATATAAAAATTTATTTACGAATATACATTAATTTTTCTAGTTTTTACTGTTGACAGCCATTAGAGCAATCTATTCTTATTATTTGTACCCTTTTGTTTGACATTCGAATTAAGGTAAAACGAAGTTAAACTATAAGAAATAAAGATTATGGGAAATTTTTATTTTGAGGTTTTGATGATTACACGAGCGATAAATCGTATTTCAGTATTGAAACTGTCATAAATTTTGACGTGGAATATGGCGACTACATAGAGCAGGGCAGGGGAACTTCATTAGCGAACTAGCGTTTCAATCAACACATAACGGGTTTCTAGTTAGAAACACTAGAAAATAGACACCAGACGTCACACAGATTCGTTGTGTGTTGTCTGAAACGCTAGTTTTCTACTGAAGTTTCTCTGCCCTGCTCAGTGTAGTCGTCATATTCCACGTCAAAATTTATGACAGTTTCAATACTGGAATATGTTTTATCGCTCGTGTAATCATCAAAACCCCAAAAATAAATATTTCCCATAATCCTTTGCTCTAGCACTATAGTGCTATCTCTTTCTCTCTTATGCATGAACTCACTCACAGACTTTGTCTGCCCTTGGTTGAAAATGGAATTTAAAATGTGTCTACGATTCCATTCGAAAAACATATTTCTTTTCGTGTTCGCTGTTGGTTTGAAACTAACTTCAAAAGAACAAATGTGGAACAAATGCTTATAAAGAAACATGCCTACTATAATATCTATACAATTATTACACTTTTGTTTAGTAAAAAATTAATTTAGAGAAAACCAATGTTGATTTGTTTCATTACAAATGTTAGTTTTAGTAAACATATTATTAAATGTAGAATAATTTTGTTATAGATTCTCCCAAAAGATGTTTATTAGTACATTGGTTCGCTGGATTGGTGGCTCTTGTAGGAGTTATTATGGTATTAGTAGCTCATGGTCATTATACTGTAGATGTGCTCATTGCATATTACGTAACTACACGTTTGTGGTACATTTATCATACGCTTGCAAACAACATTCATTTGAAGGTAAGTTTATTGTCATCGTACATAGTTTTTCGTCTTAATGATAAAGCTTGAAAATCATTTGTTGAGTACATTGCCAATTCTTCGTCTTTCACACTTCTTTTTACATTATTTTTGTTAAAGTTTTTCTCTTTTAGTATTAGCCTTACTGTTCTCATACCTGTTCCTCAGCCTGCCTACTCATACTCTTCTCTGATCTTTCCTTACTTGCGTCCGTAGCCGACTTTATAGGAGAGTCCAGTATAAGTGGTTTGCGAGCGTTCACTTTGTTTCTCTTAAACGACGCGTTGCTTCCTACGCATCAACTTTTAAAAACAACCTATATTTTGGACTCTCCTTATTAGAATTACTCATATTCGCATCTGGTCTTTCTGACCAGAGATAAATAAGCGGACATTTTCATCCTTACACCAAAGCCTCGCAATGTAATGTTACAAAACTTTCAGTGTAAAATTCAGGTAAATTCTGGTGCTATGCGGGCGCATAAGTCTGATTTATTGACAATCGAGTCTCGGATGTAGATATTTAAAGTCTTGGATGATATGCAAAGAGTTCTCGACGTTAAATCTCTCGCTTTAATTAACTCAAGGTGAAATCACATGGAAGCGTCAAACGCAAAGCGTAAAACGTTTATCATGAGAGTGTACGAGACAAAGGATATCGCTGTCTCTCTCACTCTCATGGAAAACGTTTTAGGGTGAAGTCCCATGATGGGTGCAAAATGCAAAATGCAAA
>WNHD01006709.1:0-13401 GCA_011057455.1 Ganaspis sp. Gsp50 | reverse complement strand
GGTAGTCAATACAATCTTTTAAATTGAGTTGAGGACCTATTGTACTACTCACAGTAGTTAAAAAGTAGTAAAACCTACTACTTTTTTTTCAGTGTAAAATTTTAAAATTTTAGAATAAAATAAGAATACATTCTTATTTTAAAAATAGTATAAACTTAATTTAAGTATAGAATATACTTAAATAGGAGCTAAGAAGATATTCTTAAACCTAGAATACGGGTCTCTCTGTGAATAATAGACACACAAATTTTGCCTTTATAATTCCAATGATAAAGACAAACGTATTTTTCGGGTTCATTGTTCAAATCTCCTTCCCTTCTGGCGGGGAATGTAAATATTAAAAATGCGAAAAAAGCACGTGGGCTTGTAAAAGGCGTGTTGTTTTAGCCCTGAACGGTGTCCAAGGACTGAGAGTCCTAATTTCTTAAAGAGTTGAGACTTGAATGCTGCCAAATGATTTGGTGTTGTGCTGATCCGTTCTTTGGGTCGCCTTGAATTGTCCACGATGGGCGTACGTGTAATTTTGCACAGAGAGGAAAGTCGTGGCTGGTGGCATGAACACGCAGTTGTTGATTCGCTGGCGCGTGCATCTACCTTGTAGCGGTCACCCAGCATCTGTCTTCCCTTGCACCCTCCCTCCAATTCCTTTCTTTTTCTCACAGGAACGGCTCAACGAAATTTCCATAGCTTCATAATAATTAATCCCCTCACATGCATCTCCATACCTCAATTTCACGCACTTTTTCAATTCGCAAACTACTGCACCTGAAGTTACACGATTTACCGCTCAGGGTCACTTTTCAAGGAGACCTTGTATTCTTTTTCTTTTACAGATTCATCAGTTGATTGATAATTCTCGTGCATTTTTCTGCAAAGGGTTTTCAATCTGGTTTTCACATTTTGATAATTGTCTTTACAAAATGATCGACAAAACCTTGTTGCGAGCCTTGTTGTAATTATCTTTTTAAGCGAAATTGTCTGAGTCTTAAATTATCTGAGAGGAAATTGCTTTTTCTTGTAAACTGGAATAGTTTATTAAATTTCATTATTATTATTGATTATTATTATTGATTATTATTGATGATTATTATCATTAGTGTATTATTGATTCACAGTTTTCTTGAAAGCGAGCTTGAAAGTATCAACTTGTGTTTTTGTATTTAAGGACTTCATGTGAATTGACTTTTAATTTTTAATTTGACTCCCTGAAGAGGAAATCATTTAGATTTCGAAACGTTGGAGCAATTATTTGATTAAACACCATTTGTCCGAATGATATCGGTTTTATTTTTTTATCTACCTTTAACTACAATTCTCGGACGTTAAATTATTATTAACAATGGTCACAAAATCTTCATTAATTTGATATTTTTGATGTCAATTTAATACTTTTAAGTAAACTGTGTTATTGTTAAAAATAGCTGTTTTTTATTTCTTTTGTTTGACTCGGAAAGAATGGTTTTCTTTTTTAGCTATATTTCTCGTCTGAGAACTAAATTCATCAATATATTATTGATTAATGTTTATTATTGTTGAATTTGTAACTGAATATTGACTTAATCAAAGAATATTGTCTTCTTGGGCTAAGAAATCCTCTTAATTCAAGAGTATGCACTTGATTATGCACTTGTTTTAAAAAAGTGTTCTTAATTCAAGAAAATATTCTTAATTCGAAAACACTGTATTCGTGATCCATGTATTTATACAAAATATTCAATACTGCACTAAGAATATTCATTTCTGGATCTAAACACGTTAAATTCTTGATCTAAGAATATTGGATTCATATGATCCAAAAATGTTGGGTTCTTGATCTAAGAATTTTGCTTTCTTGATCCAAAAATGTTGCGTTCTTGATCTAAGAATATTGCATTCTTGATCCAAAAATGTTGTGTTCTTGATCTAAGAATTTTGCAGTCTTGATCCAAGAGTGTTACATTCTTGATTTAAAAATATTGCATTCTTGATCCAAAAGTAGTACATTCTTGATCTAAAAATATTGCATTCTTGATCTAAAAATATTGCATTCTTGATCTAAAAATATTGCATTTTTGATCTAAAAATATTGCATTCTTGATCCAAAAATGTTGCACTCTTGATCTAAAAATGTACCACCCTTGTGCCAAAGATATTTAAAGATGAATGAAAATCCTGCTTAAGGATGCTGAAGGGCCTGCTTTAAAGAATAAACATTTCCGATTTCAAGGTTCGTTTCATATTTTTAATATGCATTTAAAGGAAACCGGAAAAGTGAAATTTTTTACGCTAAACTTGATTTCTTTTTGTGAAGCCCGAGAGAAAGAAGAAAACGGAAAATACTAATTAATATAAAGAGATATGAATCCTGTTATATACTACTTAACGAAAGATCAAAGATATGAAACAAGAATAACAAAATTGTGTTATAAAAGAGATTTTTGAATAAATCAGGGTCTCAAATGTAACTATGAATATTTAAGAAGGAAAATGGAGCTTATAGTCTGCTTTTATCAATTCTCTCTCGTTTCCCTGGCATTTCTTTTATCCTCGGGAATTCTACCCGATATTTTCGAAGAATCTGTTTTCTCAAGGTGTCAAGTGCGGTTTCCGTGCTTTTCATGATCCTCTAGACAAGGGATGAAAATAAAATTGGTTTTATTATTTAAAAAGAGGTTTTGTGCTCGTATAAAATAACGAAAAAGTAGAACATTGAGTACAACAGTTATAAGTGTTGTATTTAAAAGGAATTTTACACTGGCATATCATATTTTAAAAATGTATTAATGTTCTCATTGCAAAGCGTATTTGTAATAATATTTTACGGAAAACGTGCACTTATTTTTGATAAGATTGTTACTAAATACTAAAGGTTTTCATTGTTCTGAGAAACGTGTTTTATGTGACTAAAAGTAATTCTAATTTTAACATGAAAAGATAAGATAATATACGAGGCTGCGTTTTTAAACACAATTTGTATTGATTTTTACATGCTGAGCTTTATTCATCGTAATAAATAGGAATTACTACTTTTCAAGTGAATTATTTCACCTGTAAAAGTTTATTTCTACAGAATACGATAGCCATACATGTTAAATAAATGAAATCGTTCTTAATGGAAGTAACAAACCGGAGGGCTTGCCGGAGGGAAAACAGCTTATTTAAATATATTAATGATGTACTCAAGGGATCGACTTGAGATTAAAAGAATTGGTTATTAAATCAGTGTTGACTTAGTGTTGAAAATTACCGCTGTTATTGATGGAAAATTCAAAAATAATCGAGGGTTCTGAGCGTTACTGATTTACAAGTTGACCTGGGTCCCTTTTTAAGCCTTCGCACTTCGAACAATTCCTATTTTCTGTTGAGCAATTAAAATAAGATAATGAGTTATCAATGGATTTTGAGGATCTCACGGAACTAGCAAACGCTTAGACTATTCAAATGAAATTAAATCGGTCTAGACAGTTTCCTAGTTCACGTAAAAATAACTTCATTATTCGATAAGTTACTGAAAATTTAAGATGCTTCGCAGTAAACGCTTTTTAATTTTGTTTCCTCATAGGGAAGCATTGTTGCTTCCTTATAGAGGAAACATTGTATTTATTTTACTTCTTCATAGGGAAGCATTGTTTTTTTTTATTTTACTTCTTCATAGGGAAGCATTGTTTTTTTTATTTTACTTCCTCACAGGGAAGCATTTTTTTCTTTATTTTACAAATTAACCGGACATAGGCTTCAAAAATGATCGAAACAACTTCAATATAGGCTTCGTTTATTCCACACATACATAAAGTTTCAAACCGACACACTGTTTGTGAGAAAAATTAGTTTGCTATAATAATAGCAAACTTTAGCTAGCTAAAGCCAACTTTTAGATACTACAGCTAATAATTAGCTGTTACAGCAAAACATGTTAGCTGTTTTAGCTAATTCTTAGCTATTACAGCTAAAAAAGTTTGCTAGCCTTATAATAGCAAACCCATTTAGCTAGAATAGCTAAAAATTAGCTAAAACAGCTAACTCTTTTTCTCCGTGCAGTAACAAAGGTTTTTTTGCTCAAAAATAAAACAACTAGTTCAATTTTAGAGTAAACGATCTATGTATAAGGAAATTATGATCTATTAATGTAAGAAACTTCATCATTCAATTAAGTTATTGAAAAAACGTTTCAATTTTCGGTACAATTAAAATACTTCATCTTACTCTCTAAATCTGAAAAAGCGATAAGTATACAACTGATTCAAATAAGCGAATATACGCTGGTGATTCAGTGATTCACTTATTTATTAGCGAATATTCGCTTATTTGAATTAGTTGTATACTTATCGCTGTGAATTAGTGAAATTTCGCTTATTCAGATTTAGAGAGTAGACTCTTACATAGAATTCAAATGATTTCAAACCAATCAAAGTGAAAAGACTAAAATGTGAAGATATTTATAGTAAAGAACCATTATTAATTTGATTTTTGGAAAGATTGACATCTTACATTTTTCTACTATAAATTAGTAGTTTTCTACTAATTAATAGTCAAATTTCTTACTATTTCAATGGGTAAACGAATCCGCACTCTTTAAAAGTATAGAAAAACTACTAATTCAGATTTAGAGAGTATATAGTAGTTCAGTAGTTGTAATTTAACTACGTATTTAAGTAAAATGAACTACTTTTAAAGTAGTTAAATTAACTACGCATTTAAGTAAAATGAACAACTATGTATTAGCTACTTTTAAAGTAGTTAAATTAACTACGTATTTAAGTAAAATGAACAACTATGTATTAACTATTTTTAAACTAATTAAATTAACTACAGAAAAAACATCAGAAAAACTATAAAAGTAGTTATTGTAACTACTTTAACTATGCTATGGTAATTGAATTTCTCGGTAACATTTTTTCAGTGTATTAATTTGAAACACACAGATGCCTAGGCGGTAGAAAAAATAGAAAAAAATAAACGAAGGGGAGATGAAATACAAAAGTTGTCTCTGATCGAGAAAGTTCTGTTTTTCAAGTTGCTATGAATGAAAGCTCGAGTCGCCAGGTACAAACCAACTGAATCCGTTCCTGGTTCTCTAGATCGACGGTAGTGGGAAGCGGCAGATTCGTACGTGTCTCGGGGACGACACCACTCGCGCTACCCGGCTTTGAAAACGCGCCAGTCTGACTTGGAACTTTGTCCGTGACGGTTGTGTATTTTCTACGTTAAGTTTATCCCGTTTCCTCCCCAAACACGCGGGTGAGTGTTATTCCTTACCCCCAAGTGCGACGCAATAGAAGATATATCAGTGTCGCAAGCAAAACAGGAGGAAATATAATTACCACTATTTTTCTTGCTAATATACACATCACTTAAGAAAGGTATTTTTCCTATGCACGTCGGGGTGATATAATTGCTGAATTCTGTGAATAAAGAGGCGTAAATTCACTTAGGTCTAGTTTATCGAATAAGCTATATGCTTCTATCTTTACACAGTTTGTGCGCAATTATACGAAATTGCTACCTTTTTAAGCTAATGCGAGAAATTTGAGCTTTTAGGGTTTTAAAATGTTTTAGATTTAATCGATTCGGTGGGTTATTTTGATTCGTGTATCGGAATTACGCATATGGAATTACGTGTTTTTCGTAATGATTAAACGTACGGATTTGCGGATTAAACGATACTTATGATTTAACGATATTTGGGCGGTAATGCGCTTTTGTTACGTAAAGGATAACAAATTTTCAGACACGGTTTTGCAAGCACTTGTTTTTAAGAAGAAATCTTGGACAATCGAAACAGAAATAGCGATCTACTGCGTTTTGAAATTGAAAAATAAAATTGTCATTTAATAATTTGTTGTTTTTACATAAACCTTTCGTAATCTGAATCATAACGTTTGTAACTACAAATAAACCTTTTCCTTATCTAACCAAATAACTTATAACAAAAAGAACCTTTCCTTATCGGGACCAAAGCTCTTGTTACCAGCCTTTTGTTATCCAAATAAAAACTTTTGTTATCCCAATAAAAACTTTTGTTATCCAAATAAAAACTTTTGTTATCCCAATAAAAACTTTTGTTATCCAAATAAAAACTTTTGTTATCCAAATGAAACCATTTGTTATCAAATAACCTTTAATTAACCAAACTAAACTGTTCGTTACCAAAGGCAGACCTTTTTTTAAATCTGAAATTAACCGTTTGTTACTGAAAGCAGAACATGTTAGCTGAAAGAAACTTTTTTTTGTAGAAGTAACCATACGTTTTTGGTTAGACCAACGTTTTTTTGGATACAACTATAATAGAACTTGAAACATCTATATAAACAGTATAAACTGTGTTGTTTGAAGAATAATAACGTCATTAAAATCTCGTTGAGTAAATAGTTAAATTTACTAATTAGGTTTTTGTTGAGAACAGTGTCGATGGTTGTTTTTGCTATAAAGTAAAAAAAATTTAGCTTTGATTCAAAAACGAAAGCTTCTTTCTTTTCTTATACTCAAACCAAACCGTTTATTGCCAAAAACAAATCTTAATCTAAACTACACTGTTACCAAAATCAAACCTTTATCGAAACTAAACTGTTACCAGAATCAAACCTTTATCGAAACTAAACTGAATCAAAACTTTATCGAAACTAAACCAACATATATCGAAACTTAAAGGAAACCTTTCTTATTCAAACTAAACAGTTATGTCAATGAACCACAAACATAATTTTGCAACTTATTCTTCATTTATATGTACCAAATTAATGTATTCATCAATTATTCTGGTTCTCTTTTAAAATATCTACTAATGGTCTTCAAAATTTGTTCAAATCAATTTCAACTATAGCTATTTGGCTGTTAAAAACCCACTTTCTGTTTGAGGTTCTGATGAAGGGTTCAAACCTCCAATTCGGTTAAACGTATTTTTCCAGTTGATATCTGCACAAAGATACGCAATGCGCACATGCAGATGAATAGCTTCAAACACAAAATCCTTTTATTAACATTCTTTTAAATTCAAAAAGTGGTTTCATTAAAATTTTGTTTCTACTAAATTGTTTACTATTATAGTTAACTCTCGAGTTAACTAGTTATAGTTAATTGTTAACTATTATAGTTAACTAGTTATAGTTAATTGCTACCTATTATAGTTATAACTAGTTTTGTTACCTATTATAGTTAACAATAGTCTATAGTTAATTTACTTTTTATAAATATCATTTTGAATAAACAGGAATAAACTTCTATAATCCTTATTCCGAAAGTGAATGAATAAAATTTCGAAGCAAAAGATGATGGAGAATATAGAATTTTATAATCAAGGCCCTTTCATCTTTCTGCTTTTTCTTGAATTAACGATTTGTGTTTTCGGACCTTATTGAAAATGTTTTCTTGTAAAACATACTAAGTAATTCCTTTTTAAAGAATCATTGCCTGTGATTCTGACAACGTACTGACTCGCTTGAAACCAGTCTACTCGCCCTGTGCCTGAATATCAAGTCGATATCCAGGGCCCGGTTTTTCAGTTACTCGTTTTAAATCAACGATTTAGAGCCAGTATTTCAGAGTATGTGCAAAGAGTAAACGAGTTTTAATTCCCAAACATCTGAGATTTAATATAAATCGTATTTCTTTCACCCTTCGAAAGCACAAGCTTGCAGGAATCCTAAATTCACTACGCTGTCTTGTAAATTCAATCATTTATCAAATTTTCAAATTAGAATTATTATCAAACATTAATTTTATTATTACTGGATATCATTATTGTATATAGAGAAAGTTTAGCTTTTATAAAAGCTAAAAATTTTACCTACAGATAACACTTTTTAAAAGAAATAAATAACACTTTCGGATTCAAAGACTTATGAAAATTATTCCTTTTCATATTGCGTATTTTATTTACTACGGTCTATAAATCTAGAATTTGATAGGTTTGTAGATAAAGTAAAAATGAGTAAACAATTTGTTGGATGTTTTGCACATATTTACGCAAGAGATGTATGATTAAAATTTTGTCATTATTTATTGAAAATTTTAGCTTGTTTTTCTCTGTGAATTGTTCATATTTAGTATATATGAATTATTTATAGTACTTATTAACGTGCAATTAAATTTAGATACGTTCACGTAGAAAAGCCACTTTCATTATTATTGATTCGTTTAAACTAAACGTTGTCGAACGATTGACGCAAGTTCAACGTTATGACGACGTTCAATATGTCACGTATAATTAATCGCTGTGCATTTACATTGCATACCTAGTTAACATTGCGTTAGAATAATTTTCCTATTTATTGTTTACAACTATTCTACAACTACTTCATATCTGTCTTATAACAATTTTATAACAATTTTGCAACTGTTTTTAATTTTTTTTGTTTATTGTAAAAAATTTCATTGTTTAAAAACAATTGTTTAACAATCATTGTTTAAAGATCATTGTTTAAAGATCATTGTTTAAAAATCATTGTTTAAAATTCATTGTTTAAAGATCATTGTTTAAAAATCATTGTTTAAAAATCATTGTTTAAAATTCATTGTTTAAAAATAATTGTTTAACAATCATTGTTTAAAAATCATTGTTTAAAAATCATTGTTTAAAATTCATTGTTTAAAATTCATTGTTTAAAAATCATTGTTTAAAAATCATTGTTTAAAAATGTATAATAGTGAATTAATTTTTTCTGCGAAATTAGTAATTTTATTATTAAATGTTTGTATAAAATTACTTTAGTTAAGTTAGTTTATAAATTAATTAATTGATTTATAAACACTTGTGCACAGGAAAAACAAAGTGTTAAATTTCAAGATGAACTTGAATTTTTACAGAATTCCAATTTACCTTGAAATTTAACAGATGTATTGAAAAACAACATTTTTTTTTTTCTGTGTTTGGATTGGTTTATCAACCAATCAATGAATTTGTTTTTAAACTTTTCTGTGGATTATTTTATAAACTAATCTATGAATTTATAAACCAATCTATGAATTTATAAATTAATCTATGAATTTATAAACTAATCTATGCATTTATAAACTAATCTATGAATTTATAAACTAATCTATAAATTAGTTTACAAACTTACATCAATTAATTGGTTGAAAAACTTATCAGTGAATTGGTTTACAAACTTAACAATTAATTGATTTACAAACTTATCAATGTATTAGGTATAAACTTTTCAATAAATTAGTTTGGGAACAAATTTGTCCATTCTCTTCTAAATACTATTATTTATAAATTTATTAATAAATTACGTTTCTTAAGCTTCGTGTTTCTATTTACAAACACATTAATACTTTATTTGCAAACTAATTCACGTATTATTTATTTCTCATTACAAGGAAAAAAATTGCAAGTTGTATTTTCCTAATTTAGTTAAGTAAAATCTACTTAACATCACTTAAGTAATATTTACCTAACGTTTATATATTTAGAATCAACTACTTAAGTAATTATTACCTAAGTTTTAGGTTCATTTCATTTGCGGTTTTTCTCCGTGTAATTTATTTTAAAAACCCAAATCTATCAATGCACAGGAAAAACAAAATGTTCTTTTTAAATACACTATCTGTTAAATTCCAAGATAAATTGGAATTCTACAGGCACATGCCTGTAAAAATTAAAATTCACCTTGAAATTTAACATTTTGTTTTTCTTGTGTGATTATTGATATTATTATAATATAATTCTTTATAAACTTATCAGTTTTCTTATATACGCAAACTTATAAATTTCCCTAACTGTAAACTTGTTATTGAATTTCTTTTATTCATGAACTAAATTATCAGTTCTTTTATATGTTCACTAATTCATTTTTGTGTTTCTTTAACTTGTGAACATATTAATGAATTTTTCATTTGCAAACTTATTAATCAATTATTATATTTACAAAATTGTCTATGAATTTCTTCACTAGGAAACTATTGTACTTTATTATTTAATCATGTAACATCTGTACTTTATTTATTATTTTATAATCGTGTGAAATATTCATTCAATTCACAACTTCAAAACAAATTGATTTAATAAAACTACTTTTCTAGTGTGTGAAACTTTTCAAAAGGTCTATGAACTTTCAAATACTTTTCTTTGTAACTTACATTTTCTTCTTTTTTTTATCCGGATCCAATTCTCTAGAAAATTTCATTTTTTCTTTCATTTTTTAGGAAGTAGATTAATCAATGTGTACGCGCTCTTTCTCTATTGCCGCTGAAAAAACAAAATGTTATTTTTCAATGTATCACCTGTTAAATTTAAATGCACCTTTGAATTTAAGAATGTTGAGGATTGAAAATTAAAAGAGTTGCATTGAAAATTAACAATGTTATATTGTAAATTAACAATGTTATATTTTAAATTAACAGTGTTGCATTGAAAATTAACAATGTTATATTGTAAATTAACAGTGTTGCATTGAAAATTAACAGTGTTGTATTGAAAATTAACAGTGTTGCAATGAAAATTAACAATGTTGTACTGAAAATTAACAATGTTGTATTGTAAATTAACAATATTGAAGTAAAAATAACCACAATTACTTTCTATGTAGCCTCCACCTACACTGCAGTGTAAACTCGCTCATATAAAAATCCGCTCATTTGTTTGAAAAACTGCAACTCGTTTAATTTTTGCACATCTTACCAACTTTTGTACAAAATGAATTTAAAACCTAATAAAAGTTTGCCTTTTCAAGCAAACAATCTTAAAACATAACCGTGCAGAAAAGCTTGAAGTTCTTTATTCATTGATTAAAACACATTCATTGAGGTCCAATTCATAATTCTCTCTGGGTTACAATAAAGTTGTCGTGTCTACAAAGTCATGGATGAATGTGAAGCTCCTCGTAGAAGAAAGAGCAGCCATTTTGAAATTTAAAGCATCGATGAATCGGACGATTGGTCTTTATAAGGCCTGAGATTTAGATCGCGATCGAGTATTCGTGTCTCGCGACACGCGGATGAGGTCAGCATGATTTCATTCTGCTTCTCCGGGACTTCATATATATTGATACTTGGCGGTCTGTTGCGAGCGTTCTAACCGCTTATCAGACTCGTATATACCTCGCGATAAAGAGCTTCCGTACGCCGCTGCTGTAATGAGGGTTGAGAAGGATAGCGCTGTCATGTAGCGGAACGGAATGCTCGGGATTAGTAGCATTCGTTTTCTTTCAAGTTTCGAAGCTCTGAATCTCTCAGCACACGTGATTTCAATGAAACGTGACCGCAATCTTTCTATTCTTCTAAAAATGACGCGCTAAGTATTTTTTCTCTTTTTTTTTTGAAGACGATATCCAAGACGATATCTGTGAGATAGAACGGATTTGTCAATTTGTAAGAATTAAAAGAACTGGAAATTATATTGTTAATGTAAATTCAAGTTTATTGATTCAATTTTAATGATTCAATTTTCATGATTCAATTTTAATGATTCAATTTTAATGAATCAAATTAATTGATTCAATTTAAAACAATATTCTTTTTTGTTGATACAATTCTATTGATATCTACAATTTTATGATTCAATTTTATTCATACAACTTAATACAATTTTCAAGACTCCATTTTATTGATGCATTTTTAAAGATTCTAATTTAATGATACAATTTTATTGATATAATTTTATTGATAAAATTTTAATGATTCAAATTGATTGATACAATTTTAAAGATTCCAATTTATCGACGCAATTTTAATGATACAAATTTATTGATACAATTTTAATGATTCAATTTTTTTGATACAACTTTCATTGATTTAAATTTATTAACATTATTTATTAAGTTTAAAGATTCCGTTTTATTCTCACAAATTTAAAGATTTCATTTTATTTATATAAATTTAAAGATTCAATTTTATTGACACAATTTTAAAGATTCCATATTCATACAAATTTAAAGATTCCATTTTATTGGCACAATTTTAAAGATTTCATTTTATTCTTACAAATTTAAAGATTCCATTTAATTGACACATTTGTAATGATAAAAATTTATTGATACAATTTTAATGATTCAATTTTATGGATACAACTTTTATTAATACATTTTTAATGATTCCATTTAATGCATACAAGTTTAAATTTTGAATCTTATCTCGAAAAAAGCAGTTCTTTGTTTATTTGAATAAATATTCAGAACTTAATTAATCAAATTGTAACGGTTCAATCAAATTACAGTTCGTTATTTAATTGGTGAAATTACAAGCGGAAGATTGGATTAAAAAATCACGGAATGAATAAAAGTCTAAAGATGTTTACAGCTCCAAAGCGAAATCGAATTTAAATGTAAAATTAACAATGATTGAAATCCAACGTAGACTGAAAACAAGACAAGTTTGCATCTTTAAAAAACACCTGAAATTGGCCTATTTTTTGACTCGCAGAAACTTAAAACCATTTTTGGTGTAGCAGCATCATGATTTATTCGAAATCGAACCTAATATCAAAATTTTTGGATTTTATAATAATAATATTATAAATTTATAATGTTACTTTATTTTGTTAATATAAGTTACTGTGTGTAACTTTTAGGATTAGTAAAAGGGCTGATCCCGTAAACTTGTAAATAAACAATAAAAAATAAAAATAAAATAATAATGATGATCATAATAATAATAATGATGATAATAATAATAATAATAATAATAATAGTAATAATAATAATAGTAATAATAATAATAAAAAATAAAAATTAATAACTCTAGATATAATAACACTAGAAGATTCGCAAATAGGTCAGTTGAAGCTTTATTAAGTCTTCTATAAATAAATCCTGGAAAATTGAAACTGAAAAAGGGAAAAACAACTAAAAAATTAAAGCGAAAAATCAGACCGTTAAAATTTGTATTGATTTCCAAAGTGGATGTAATGAAAAATGGGAATACAAGATGTAAATTCTGGATACAATGACACTAGAATATTGATATTCGAAAATAGGCCATTGAAGGTATTTTTAAAGTGTTGTGTTCATTTACAATTATCATTGATTATCAAATAGTACTCCTCAATTTACGTGACTTTCACGAATTAAAATTCAAAGCCGCAAATCAAAGTTTAATGCTTCTGTTGACTTTTAATTTCCAACTTTGGCAAACTACCAGAAAAGTGTTTCTGGTTTTGAATGATTTGAACTTGATTTCGTATGAATTTTCTGAGTCTCGAAGTTTGAAAAAAAATAAATTCGAAGTTATATATAAAAAGTTTCTTTGTTGACTTGACAAAGTATGCAACAGTATAACTGGTATTAAATTATTCATAGACTATTCATAGATATTCATAGAATTATTCATAATCAGAAAATAAATTTGATAAACAAAGAGGCGATTTGTTAAATTAAGTATTAAATTATAATTAAATGTGACGCGCTCCGAAGAAAGGGACCTTAGAATCATTTCGATAATTTTACAGGAGAGCGAAAAGTACGAGCGAGAATACGGCCACGACTTTCC
>WNHD01006703.1:452-12379 GCA_011057455.1 Ganaspis sp. Gsp50 | reverse complement strand
CTACGAAATACGTAAGGTAAATTTAAAATAATATATTTTCAAGATTTTCTATAATTGACTTTTGTTTAATTTTGTATATTTTTAAGCTTCTGTTCACAATTTGGGAACCTTACACGTTGTATATATTAAATTTACAATCATTTCTAACAGTGTAGATTGAAATAATAAACAATCTGAAAATGTCATGAGAAAATGTGTACCAGTTGTCAAACAATATTACGATTCTATTGATTTCTGTTTTAATTTTGATAAAATTCTTTTTCCATTTTGATAAAATTCATTTTTCATTTTGATAAAAATCTTTTTCAAGTTTGATGAAATTCTTTTCTACTGAAGAGTATTTGCAATCTACTATCAGTCTCTAGAAATCTTGTAAAACTTTGAAGGATAATAAAACTTTAATAACTATAATTCTCCAAAATTAAAAAATGAGATTTTTTGTATTTTGTATTTTTAAAAGATTACATTTTACAAAATAGCTTAGTTTTGGCAAGAATTATTTTATAACTAATTCTATTATACTTTTGATAAGTATTATTTTACAGTCTCTTTAAAGCAAATGTATCAGGTAATAATAGCAAATATTAAATTTTCAAATTTGTCGCACGGTAAAATGTTGATCAAAATCAAGAATAATAATTAAATCAAAAGGATACTTATAATATTATCAAAAATATAAGTTTCAGTTTAAAATATGTTTAAGTAGATTGCAAAAATGAATATAATAAGAACAAATAATTGATTCGTTAATACATACGATAACAATTTTTTTGGTGAAAAAAATCAGTTGTTTTTAATAATTTGTACCAAAAAATGACTTTTTTCGATTTGTAATAAAAAGTTTAATGACTTAATGACCCGGAAGTCTGTGGTTAATGATGCAAGTAAGATACACAGTTTTCGCTGTAGGCAGAAGTTTTCTCTCGTTTCTGCTTCACATGGTTAAAAAGGTCAGCGGGTGGTTGAGTGCTACCTCAGAAAAGCCTTTAATCGCGAACTTATACCCAGATTCCATTATCCCTGAACGCGTCAATTTTCTCGGTCCGACAATTCAGGCTCTGATTGATTTTCAGTGTCGCAAATTCCTACTCCTCTGGCAATTATTACATTTACTTGTTAAAAATTACATTAAAAAGAAAGAAAAAAAATACACGAAAAAGTCTCTATTCTATTTCAAAACTGACTGCATAACGACATAAACGAAAACGACCTGTTTAGAGACATTAGTAACAATTGATAACAGCAATAATAATGAAGTAATAATGTAATGAATAATGTAAGTAATAATTTGGGGGTAAAATGAAACTTCATCTAGGAAGAAAAATATCAGAAATAATTCTTTTAGAATAATTTAGTTTTAACCAGTTAATAATAAATAATTTAGAAGATGGCCTATTCTGGTTTGAGAATTCTTTTACAGTAATAAAACAAGCGTCAATCATAATTTAAGCTAAAATATTTACGAAAACAATATTCTGTCTGTAAAATTAGTATTACAAAAATTGGAGTGTTCGCTTTTGCTGATCTCATATAGGAACATACGAAGAGGGAAAAGTTATTAAGATGGTTGGAATTTTCATAACAATAAGTGGGGGAATTTAATTTTACAGAATGGACAAAATGTTGTAGAAAAATATTTTTACTGAGAGAACAATAAACAGAGATTGAAAATTTTATCAGAGTGGAAAGTGTTGGAAGGTGGGTAGTTTAAGAATCCAATTTTACGACAAGGTACACTAATTTGATATGCATTACGCAGGCAACAATCGTTTCACTCGGAAATTTCATAGCAAGTTTTGTGTCGTAAAATATATACAAGTTGAGACTGTAATCCATAATATTTCTTGTATCTCACAAACTATTTATATCATTTTTTATTTCGTTTCGCGCAAAAACTGTTACATTAGTTAAAATACATTAAAAAAAACTCTGAAACATTCTCAAATCTTCCAGAAAGAAACTTTTTAGTTTCACAACTTTTTTTACACCTTTTAGACAAATGTGTTTTTTTTAAATTAGTTTGAATTTTTTAGAACACTCAAAGAGAAACTTTAGAATTTCATTTAATAAAATACACAAAATTTTATAAAATTTAGAATACTTTGAAATCTTTTAAAATACTTTGAAGAGTTTTGGAATACACAGAAATACATTAGAATACTACGAAATCTTTTGGAATACATTACAAACTTTTAGAATGTTTTAAAATATTTTAGAATACTTTGAAATAATTTAAAATACTACATGGAATTTTTAAAATAATTTGAAAATTCTTAAAAATCTTCAAAATCTTTTAGAGAACTGTGAAATGCTTTGGAATATTTTAGAATACTTCCTAATCTTGTGGAAAACTTTGAAATATTTTAATATACTTCGAATTCTTTTAGAAAATTATGAAACCTTTTGAGACACATTTAAATATTTAGAATACTTCGTAATCTTATGGAATACTTTGAAATATTTTAGAATGCTACATGAAATCTTTGAAAATACTTTGAAATCTTTTAGATAACTAAGAAATCTTCTGAAATACATTGAAATATTTTAGAATACTTCGAAATCTTTTGGCATACATTAAAATATGTTAAAATGCTTTAAAATATTTAAGAATACTTTGAAATATTCCAAAATACTACATAAAATCTTTTAGATTATTTCGAAAATTTTTTAAAAACTTCGAAATCTTTTGTAATGCTACGAAATCTTTTAGAAAACTATGAAATATTTTGGAATACATTGCAGTATTTTAGCATACTTTGTAGTATTGTGGAATAGTTTGAAATATTTTAAATTACTTTAAAATCTTTTGGAATCCTTTTAAATATTTTAGAATACTTCGTCATCTTATGGCATACTTTGAAATATTTTATAATACTACATGAAATCTTTTAAGATATTTGAAACATTTAAAAATGCTTCGAAATCTTTTGTAATGCTTTGAAATTTTTTAGAAAACTATGAAATCTTTTGGAATACTTTAAAATACTTTAGAATACTTTAAACACATTGAAATCATTTAGAACGCTTTAAAATATTTTAGAATACTTTTTAAATACATTGAAATCTTTTAGAATGCCTTAAGATATTTTAGAATACTTTCAAATAATTTAGAATACTATGAAATATTTTAGAAATCTATGGAATCTTTTGGTACACATTGAAATCTTTTATAATACTTTAAAATTTTTTAGAATACTTAGAAATCTTTTGGAATACTGGGGAATCTTTTGGAATACTTTAAATACATTGAAATCTTTTATAATACTTAAAAATTTTTTAGAATACTTAGAAATCTTTTGGAATACTGGAGAATCTTTTGGAATACTTTAAATACATTGAAATCTTGTAGAATGCTTAAATATATTTTAGAATACTTTGCAATGATTTAAAATACTATGAAATCTTTTAGAATTCTTTGAAATATTTAAAAATACTTCGAATTCCTTTGTAATACTTTGAAATCTTTCAAAATCTTTTGGTATGCATTGAAATATTTTAGAATACTTCGTTATCTTTTGGAATATTTTGAAATATTTTATTATATATGAAATACTTTGATATATAAATCTGTAATTTGTTATAAAAAAAATCTTTTACAATTCTTCAAAATCTTTTGGAATACTTGAAGTATTTTGAAATACTTTCAATTTTGTTAGAAAACTATGAAATATTTTAGAATAATATAAAATCTTTTAGAATACTTTAAAATATTTTAGAATACTTAGAAATCTTTTGGAATACTTGGGAATCTTTTTGAATACTTGTGAATCTTTTGGAATACTTGGGAATCTTTAGGAATTCTATGAAATGTTTTAGAATACTTTGAAATCTTTTAGATAACTATAAAATCTTTCGTAATACATTGAAATAATTTTGAATACTTCGTTATCTTTTTGAATACTTCGCAATCTTTTGGAATACTTAACAATCTTTTAGAATATCTTGCCCATAAAACAAACAGTTGTT
Organism: Ganaspis sp. Gsp50; assembly: GCA_011057455.1. NCBI lineage: Eukaryota > Metazoa > Arthropoda > Insecta > Hymenoptera > Figitidae > Ganaspis > Ganaspis sp. Gsp50. The sequence continues at coordinate 8,413 of WNHD01006703.1, read as the reverse complement.
ACTTCCGATTCCTTTTTAAAAAACATTTCATTACTTTGGAAAAAATACTCTGAAGAATACCCAGAAGAGTACTATTCAAGAAATGTCTATAACTTTCAAGAAATTGAAGTTGATACTTGAAAAGTAATGTAATTTCATTTTCAATCAGTCTTATGAAAATTATAATTAATAAAAAAGTACAAAGACTTAAATTGATCAGTAAAAGACTATTTTTGCGTTTAGAGGAAAAGTAACATTTTTCTCTGTTCTCGTAATGTGCTAAGTTATAAAAATTAATGTTCTTTTCCGATCATGGTGGCGCCTAGTATTTACGTTAGATGGAAAAAACTTGACCGAAGTTGAATGTCTATAGTGGCAGATTGCCTTTAACAATCAATTGAACACATACTCAAGCTGCGTGAGGGGCAAATTTAATTAAAAGATGTGACCATCAAAATTGTAATAAAAAAGGACAAACTCGAGAAAAGGCAAAGGGCAAAATGTCAATCGACATAGCACACTATTAAAACATTCCAAGTACGGTTTCACTTTTAAATGAATTCCTACATTAAGTACCTGTGTCCTACAAGAATCAATATTTATAACAAGTACACCAATTAATTTAATTGAAATATTAAGGTAATAATCATCAACGTTTGTTTAACTTGAATTTCCACTTGAACATCATATTTTATAAATTTTCTGTAATTTTAGGCAGTAATTGATTGCTTCACAAATAATCGAAGATAATAAACAGCGTTTAAAGACACTTTACTATCAGATCGTGCACGCACGAAAGTATCACTGGTAGTTTTTTCCTACAATTCATTTTTTCAAAACTATCGACACACTGAGAGAAAATTTGTCTGACTTCAATGCAGAAATACATTAATCTGATTCATTCTTTGAATTAAATCTAAAAATGTATATTCTTGAATCAAGAATAATTATCCTTATTTATTCTTGTTTTAATATGTATTCGTGATTTAAGAAAAAGTATTCTTGATTCAATATTTATTCTTAATTAAAACTTCTAAATTTTTGTTATAAATCGATGTTTTTTATTTTTAAGTACTAAGCGGACAGAAAATATTCTTGAAACAAGAAGTACGTTTTAATTTTTGTTTCACGAATTCTTTTCTCTCGGTTTAATGAAGATTTTGTAATTAAATGTACGATTACGATTACGACACGCTTTTTTTATATTTTGGGAGACCAGCAAAGGTAAAAGCAAGTTTTTTTCTTTTGCATTTTCCCTATTATACAATTTTGGTACAACAAATCTAGGGTTTTTCTATCTAATCTAGAGTCTGGGATTTTTAGTGTCGGATGAAAAAATGAGTCGAGTTTGTCATTCTGAGGTGTAAAAAGAAACTATTAATTTGAAAATAAAGTTTTTAAAGAAAGAAGAATAAACACAAACGAGACGAATCGAATACCATAAAATTGCGATAAATATCGAAGGAACTCAAGCAATCATCAATAGAATGGTATATAAAGTAACGACTTAATCGTGCACGACTTTGACCTCAATCGATAAAATAATTTTCAGTCAACTTAAAGAATGAATTTTCACCTTTGCCCCTCTTGAATGGCATTCTTCAATGATTCAAAGTTTTCCTAAACGTCGGCAGAGTGCTTTAAAAATAGATCCTTTTCGTACAAATACATAAACTTGAATTTTAAAAATGGTTCGTTAACCGCGCGACTCTTTATCGTTTAGATAAAGAGGGTCTCAGAAAACAGGATTTCTTCGGATCAGCTTCTCTTACCGCAAATTTAATATTTTACTTTTCAAAGAAGAAAGTATCTGCTTTGTTGCAGATTTTTATATCATTGATATATTTTTGTCCTCTTTATAGTATTTAAACTGTCTGGTATCAAGGAAAAAAAGTAGAAGGAAAAAAGCCGAATAATCAAATACGTAAAAAAAAAGAAACAAAAAATTAATGATAGTAAATAATAAATAAATATAAGTAAATATTTTAAAAAATTGAAAAAGTTTCAAAAACATCTAAAAACCGAATTTTCGGAGAAAGGTAAAAAAAGGAATTCCGCTCAAGAGAATGGAATTATCTGGTAAATAGATTAACAACTTTTTTTCCAATTTTCGTTGAATGTAGAATAATTTATACTTTTGGATTTTAATGGACTCAACTCACCACAAGGCATGATAACAGTAAGCAAGAAGATGGGGATGCAAACTCGTTTGTCACGTTCAAACGATATTGCCAGACAGAATGTTTATTAGCCGTTAATTATAGTTTAAACGTGCTAGTTCAACTGCGAGTAGAATCCTTTTAATTAAAATGACTTTTCGAAAAGCGTGGATCCTTTTTCAGTTAACTAACTCGTAGAAAAACATAGAAAGTTCATATACTATAAAGCAACAAAAAATTAATTTCAGTTATTCAATACAATATTTCGATTAATTATAACAATTTTGTGTCTCAAGTGAAGTTGAGAATTAGAAAGAATATAAAAATTGAGGCTTGTTTATTCACTATTTTTAACATTTGAACAATAATAATCTAATGTTTTTCTAACTTGCGTATAACTTACAAATAGTAATGAGTAATAACTGAAATAATTATGTTAATTAATAATTGATATAATAAGTATATGTATAGTGTATATATAAAAATCAATAATAGTTTATTATTTTTTTTAATATTATTAATAATAATATTATTAATTAATAATCACTATAATAATTATATTAATATTAATAGTATTAATATTAATATTAATAGTATTAATATTAATATTAATAGCAAAACTATAATCTCATTTTTAATAAGCTTGCTGATTTGAATTATGTTCAATAAAAATTTGTTCAAACGAATAAATCAAATAAATAACCAAAAACGTATTTTCTCCTTTTCTGGCTTAAGAATGACACTAATTTTATATTTCTTTTATTTGCTCGGGTTAACGTTACGAAAAGATTCTGTTCACTTAAAGAAAGCGGACTACAAACAATTGTAATTTGCTATTGTACACCATTTAGAGGCTAAATAATATAAATGCAGCTTCTAGTAAAAGCTTCATGCTTTTTATTTTATACATTACCATACAGAAAATAAAAATAAAGAAAACAAAAAAAAACAAGAGAAAATAAAATAAAATAAAATAAAATATAGATAAACGAGAAAGAAAGAATCGTCACATATTTCAGTGCTTTTCTAGTAAAAATTACTTTTTTTTATTATGAGCGGTTCTCCATAAAGTCACTTTCTTTTTTCTATTTAATAACTCTAAACAATCTGATCAACAGTCAATCAAATAATTAAAAAAATTAATTAATTTCATTAACGTGTAATGAGTGATAATGTTGCACACTGAAAAAAATTTGAGGACTATTAGTGACTATTTTACCATAGTCACTTAAAACTTGGTGAAGATAGTAAGGAATCCTAATTAATTCAACAAACAATTACAGTCAATTTGGTCAAAATCGATCTAGCACAGGCAACTCATATTTTTTAGTCATTCTGATAGGTATTCTAAGTAAACTTGACTAGTTTTCCTAGTCAAATTAACTACTTTTAAAGTGATTTCACATTGCCTAGTTGTCTTAGGAATTTTTTTCAGTGCAATGATTAAGTAGGTAGTAAAACGTATTAAATTAAAGTGTATTTTATTTATCAACTACAAAAATTGTGAAAAATATTATATATTTTAATAATGTATGACTTTATACTTTAGTTGAATTTAAGCGCCAAATATCAGTTCAATATTTTAATGAAAAATATTTATATTTACAAACAATGATAAAAATGAAAGTTGTTTATAAAATGAAGTTAAAATGAAGTTTGTTTATACATCTTCAGTTTATATAAATTGAACAATAATTTTCGCTTATAAACTTTCCTGTACAAACTTCCTCTCACTCAAAGTAAATACGATTCAAATACAATTAGCATGTATTTACAATATCATAAACTTTTATTTGTTTTTACAATAAATCTATACTAAGCTTTTTGACGTCACATATTGATCCTCAAAAATTGCAAGTTTCAAAATACGTATTATAAGCACACAAAAATAAATTTATGGCCATGCAATTGTGTTTATTGCCATAAAATTGTACCTTCTAAAAGTTCTTAGTGAGATTTCGATAAAAAATACTACATAAAAAAGTTATTGGCAAAAAGAATGGCTCTCCTTGTTGAACAAGTTCCTTGAAAAGAACTTTTCCTTATTTTGAAGAACCACCCTCATATATCCCTGCATCATAATTTTTGTTTTTCTAATGAACTTTTGTTATTTAAATAGAAAAACTGTTTCTGTTTTGATAATGTTATAACTGTTTATACATAGATAGTATAATATTTGTGGTGTTTTCAAGAATAAAACCTGTTATTCGAGAAAAAATGCAATTTACTCGAAATCGAATAGAGACTGTCACTTGGCAATAAAAGAAAGTAGTAAAGAAAATTCTATGCAAAACCTATGCAAGAAAAGTTTGAACTTGTTGGATTGAATTACAGTTTCTGTGAGATAGCGGAAACACAAATAGACGCGAGTCAATGACCCATTCAAGATCTTGGTGTAAGGAGTAGAACTTTAGCAATTCGAGACTTGTTCCTATTCCCAAGACGATTCGTAGTCCTGAGTTTCTTTGGTAATTGTTAAATTCTCAGGGGTGCTAAATAAGTCGTATACAAAATTTCCTACTCTTCACTGCAAATAAATTAGAATGATTTAAGTCACTTGTGCTTTTTTTATCTTCTCTATATAAAAAGGAAGTATACGCTCACGGAAATTCGACAAGAATTTATTAAATACTTAAACCAAAAATACTTATACACGGAAAAAATAAGTACCTGAAAATTTCCTTGGCACTCTTTAAATCTGAATTAGTCAAATATAATTAATTCAATAGTAGAATGTCAGTCAATGATTCAATTAGTCAAATATAACTAATTATTAGTGAAAAATAACTAGTTTATTAGTCAAATATGACTAATTTATTATAGTCAAAACATAACTGATTCAATCAGTTATTTTTTATTAATTGAATTAGTTATTTTTTGACTAAGTTAGTCATATTTAACTAATAAATTAATTATATTTAACTAATAAATTAGTTATATTTAACTAATAAATTACACAGTTGAAAATTTTATGTCCCAGGAGGTCCACTCAAAATTTGTGTTAATGTAACACATTTACACAAAAAATGTGTTAAATTAACACAAATTTTGAGTGGACCTCCTGGGACATAAAATTTGTGTTAAATATACACAAAATTTTCAACAGTGTAGTTATATTTAACTAATAAATTAGTTATATTTAACTAATAAATTAGTTATATTTAACTAATAAATTAGTTATATTTAACTAATAAATTAGTTATCTTTTACTAATAATTAGTTATATTTGACTAATTGAATCAGTGCTTGACTTTTTACTATCAAATTACTTATATTTAACTATAATTCAGATTTAGAGAGCAAAACTCGACTTTTGAATTTATACAAATTTGCAAAAATTTTAAATAATTTACGTAAGAGAAAATTAAGAAAAATTAATTAATTATTTCAGTTATGCTCCATTACATAGCACTGGAATAATTAATTTACTTTTCCTTTAATTTTTTGAAGAAATTTCAATTTTTTCACGTAAATTATTTGAAATTTTTGCAAATTTATGTCTCGTCTAAAAGTCAAGTACTGTCAAGAAAATATTCAAATATTTATTTTTTCCGTGTATAACTAAAAATACCTATACAAAAAATATTTATATCAAAGTACTTATATAAAAAAATTAGATAAATTAACCATTATAGCATTTTTTACAGAAGAGTTATTTTTGCAGAGAAAAAGAAGATTTATAGTAATATTTTTACTAAAAACGAGGAATAACAATGAACAGAAATGAATTCCTCGAGCGTCGTGAAAGCTTATCTTGATTCACTTATAATCCTTCCTGTCGGTCAAGAATTTTAATTGAAAATTAATTGTAAATTTTTAAACTGCATTTGAAAGCCGATAAACACTGAAAAGAAATGAACAAGCTGTACAATAGTCTAGGAAAAAGAATGCTAAATGTCAGAAGATTACTTTTGTCACCATATAGGCTAGACGTGTTAGACAATCAATATAGTAAAGTAATCTATTTTGAAAAGCACAGCTGGCTTTTATTTTCGGAATACAATATTTCATGATTTTTTTCTTTATAAGGTTCCCTATTTTTACTCAATCTTATAATTGACATAGAACACAGAATTTATTACCCATTACTGATTGATATATTCGCAAGCATTTCATAGCCAATTAAAAATGATAAATTAGTTTTTGATAAAAATTCTAAACATCAATCTTGATTTTTTTCTCAGAATAAGTTTGGCAATAAGTTAAACAACAAACTTTGCAAAGAAATTCACAAACGTTTGAATCAGGTGTGATTCAAAGATCGAAGAACGAGCCACCGATTTTCAATTTTTTATGGAGAGTTATTTTCAATTTATTAAAAACAATATTTGATGAAAGTTTTTGTTTTGTAAGTAAAAATGCATGCAGGTGTATTTATTAGCCGATAAAATGTAAACGCTAGTTAAACAAAATGGAAATAAATGAACAAATTGAAAACAAATAAATTATCGAATAAATAAACAAACAAGCATATAAATAAACAAATAAAAAATACGGAATCATAATGATTTCCTTATGAATAATAACTGTTATTTATCAATTTATTCATGTGTTTGTTTGATTGTTTATTCGACTGATTATTTATTCGACTGATTATTTATTCAACTGATTATTTATCCGAATGTTTATTAGGAAAAAATGATTTTTGTAATTTAATTCATTTATAAAAGTATTTAATAAGATTATAATAAACAATGGGATATTTTGTAAAACATATAGTATGGGAGAAGAAGAAAACTTGTTGAGAGAAATTCTAGTTGTTTCCAGAGCATCTGGAGCACGAAACTTTTAATAAATTGAATAATAAATGTTAATTCTCTTATAGATCTTGTTTACGATTGTGTAATGGTTTTATTATTCAGCAAAACATTAAAAATAATTAAATTTAAAAGTTTAATAAAAATTTAACAATTTACATATTTTACACCCGTATATATAACATTCTTAGTATGCATACAGAAATACGTACATAGAAAAAGAGAATGTTAAATTCTTAGATGAATGTATTGTCTGACCATATCGCGCTTCTACTACTTATTACTAAAAGAAAACCACTCAACAAATTACAATAGATTCGGGTTCAATTTATATTTTATTTATTTTTTGCAATCATTAATGTCAATTATTGAGGAATTACTAAAAATTATTGTGGAATATATTTATTGTGGAATTAATAAGCCTTACCGCAACCTTTATTTTAAACGAAAATACAGTAAGGAAGATTTGAAGTCAGACAGTAGGGAAAGCAAGCATAGCCAGACCAACAGATTTAAATTAAGTCAGTAGAAAAAGCAAACATAGTCAAACCAACGCAGTAAAAGAGATTTAGAACAAGTCAGTAAAAAAAGCAAGCTAATACGTCATTTGGTCTGACAATTTTTGCTTTATCTACTGTTTCAGTTTAAACCTTCCTTGCTGAATTGGTCTGATTATGCTTGCTTTTTCTACTGACTAGTTTCAAATCTTCCTTCCTTCGTTGGTCTGACTATATTTGCTTTTTCTACTAACTATTTTCAACTATTTCTTCCTTCGTTGGTCTGACTATACTTGCTTTTTCTACTGACTGGTTTTAAATCTTTATTCCTTCGCTAGTCTGACTATGCTAGCTTTTTCTACTGTCTGAATTGAAATGTATCTTACTGTATAAGTAAGTCTGACTATTCCCGAATTAGACTACTGAAGGGATTCGATCTCCTTTGACGAAAAATTTTATATTTGATTTAAATAATATTGACAAGTCTCTTCATTGCCTCAGCGCCAAAATGTAAGAGAGGCGTGGAGATTGATGAGTAGAGGGGTAAGATTTTGGATTTTATTAAAACC
>WNHD01006690.1:0-17857 GCA_011057455.1 Ganaspis sp. Gsp50 | reverse complement strand
AAACTTTTTTCATTTGTTTCCAATGCTTTTTACTGAAATACTGGATTTAAATCAAAAGTTAATACGAAAAAAATGCAAAATCAATTTTTTCAAAAAGTTTTCGATAAAATATTTTCGTGCTACGATTTTTACATTCTCATCAATAATGAAAGTGTATTCAAAATGTGCGATTTTTTTTTAATCTATAGATTAAAAAAAAATAATTTGTTTTTATAAAAACAAATTACTTTCAGAATCCGCAAGAAAATTTGAATTTCATTTGAAAATTTTTTTGATTTCTGGTTTAAATTTCTTTAGGGGCACCTTGTAATGAAGTGGTTGTTATTCTTAAGGATAGAGTTATCACATTTTTGAAACATAATAATAATAATAAAATACTAGCAAGTACTTATATTAAATTGGTATTTTCAGCACCATCAATTGAGAAACATCTCATTTTTTGATGTTTAGTCTTGAAAAGTTAAAAAGTAAAATTATGTTTTACTTATTTCGTAAAAATTACTTGATAAGGTTTTTATTGGTTGAAATTGTGGGGGTTGAATAAATAGGTATACTTGTTATTAATCATGTATATTTCAACTATTTTATAGCATATTTACAATTATAACAATTTATTTTGGATTATTAGGCAATTTAAAACCCACTAAATCGGCAACTTCTTGAACACTTCGTTCACCTTTGCCAGCATACTGTTTTTGAATGTCTTCATATTTTTGCTGCGACGTAAGATAAAGCAAATAATTGTCAGCCAATGTTTTTAGCTCTTCGCGAGCTTTACAATAAACTTCGCAAGTTTCTTTATGGACACGCGATTCTTTCAAAACGTACTGCACCATTCTTTTATCCTTTAGCGTTTTCCATTGTGATGTGTCTTTGATTGTTCGCAATAGTGAACGTATGAGTTTCAATTCACTGTTCATTTTGCTAAACTTCTGAAACAAGTCAACAAAATATATTTATTATTCAATTTTTCAAATAAAAAAAAAATATTTATATTGAATATAATGGTTAAAATTTATCAATCATTAACAAATATTTTTATTTTTTGTAATATTCTTTATAGTAACATAAAAATAGTACATGCAGGAGCAATAAACAGATCTTCACATATTTTCACACAAACAGTACCTTCAGTGTATTAAAAATGTGTGGAACAAATGAAAGAATTGAAAACCTCGCTCGAATAATGATCTATGCCGCATTTTATAGAAAATGAGATTGTAATGGAAATATGTAGGTTTACTATCAATAGAAACGTCTCAGTGGTTAAAATAACGAAATAACTATATGTGACACGATCTGGAAAAAGGGACCTTACAAACGTTACAAACATTTGAAATTAGGTTATGTTTGCTGACATAGTTTTGACTTAATTAATGCTTCCCTTTTAATTATTTGCAGACAAAAAGAGTTCCTCTCGACAATATACACAAAAGCTATTCAAGAAAAACTTTTTTTCGTTGCAAATAATTAAAAAAGAAGCATTTATCAAGTTAAAACTACCATTAAACATAACCTATTTTCAAATGCTTGTTTGCTTCAGATCGTGTCACATATTTTAACGTGTTTGTAATTTTTTGACAAACCACCTTTATTGTGGTGGAATAATGATCTGTTCAATAGTATTATATTTATTTCTGGTCTAAATAAATAAAATAAACAATAAAAAATTGTAATTATAAAAACTCTTTACTTAATTAATCGCATGCCCTTTAAATACAATTTTATTAGGTCCTTTATGAACTTGAGAAACCCCTTAAACTTTTCGCTCTAATAACGACATTTTTTTCCAAAAGTTAACGTTAAGATCACTAAAACTATCCATAATAAAATTTGTTTACTAATGAAAAAATTATCTATAAAAACTTCTTCAATGTTTAATTTCTTGGAGAATTTCAACTCAAAATGCTTTTTTTATTTATAACACAAAATCGTGGTAAGCAACAATTTGTACATTGTTTTATTTTATTTCATTTTTATTCGGGTGTCTTGTACAATTGCTCAAATGCGCGATAGATCATTATTAATGCAAGGCCTTCAATTCTAGATCCGGATTCTTTAATTTTTCGTATTTCAAATGGATAGATTTTTTATTGTTTTGAAAAAAACTGATTGAAAATAACATTTATTGAAAATAATATGAAAAATAGTTTCTACCAAAGCTTGAAGTTTTTATAAATGAAAATTAACTTGCAGTAAAAGCTTTTAATAATAATATCGTACCTTTAATTTCAATCGACAGTTCGATAAAATGTATACAAATTATTTATCCTTTGTAATAAATTCAGTGCTCTCTATTGGATAAACCGGCTCTTTGTTTGGATACCAAAAATTTTCCGAAGTTTCGCTTAATTTTTGAAATATATGAATAGACGTTGAACTAAATATTTCGGTAAATTCAAATTTGTTTTCTAATTGCGTTTCTATCACGTAAGGATTAATTCGGGAAATGTAATTTGTGTCAGTTCCCAAAGATCCAAGAGGATTTTGTTCAAACACTTTAGACCAACTGTTACAAAGAATAATGCAGTTTTTGAGTTGTGTGCCCCAATTACAAAATAAGAAATTGTTCAACAATTGACTTGGACAGTGTGGCATAAAAACTAACGTCAACGAATTGTTGGTTATGGCACGTTTGCCTTCTTCGTTCTCTTTAATTACAACTAATCCTAAAGTCTCTAAGACTTCAATTTCAGTTTTAGAAAAAATTGGATCGAACACACATACTTTACAGTCATGTTGATTTTTAATAGAAAGGAGAGTTGCTAATTGATATTTTGATGATCTATTTTTACTAAAACTGCCTAATCCGAAACAAATTACTTCTGTGATTGTGTTTGCATTCAAAGCGCTTAATGATTTTGATAAAAGGTTATAGATAATTTCAGTAAATGCAGATTTCCTTAAATCAACAACAGCAGCAAGGAGAGAGCTGAAATAAAAACTAATTGTTAGATTTTACAAACCGACTCTTTTCATAAAAACGATTGAAATAAAATATTGTTAACTAATAATTGTAAAAAACTCTATTTATTTGTTAATTATTTTATTATGCTATATTTGTGATACGTACTGAAGAAAGGGACCTTACAAGCATTTGAAATTAGGTTATGTTTGCTGACAGTTTTATCTTAATGCTTCCCTTTTAATTATTTACAGGCAAAAATAGTTTCTCTCGACAGTATACAAAAAAGCTATTCAAGAAAAACTTTTATTCGTTGTAGATAATTAATAAAAAAAGAATTTATCAAGTTAAAACTACCATTAAACATAACCTATTTTCAAATGCATGTAAGGTTCCTTTCTTCAGATCGTGTCACATTTATTAATATTTTATTCTTTTACTCCAAGTTATTTTTCATCAGAACAATAAATGTCCATAAAAAATTCAAAAGTTATTTTAATATCTAGGTCTTATTTGTCTTTGCTTTGAAATAATAATTTTAAAAAAATTCTTGAAAAGATTAGTTATCACACAGTTTTCTTTACAAAGAAAAGGATGCTTTTCAATTCTAACAAACTTGCAAAATGTGTGTATGTCTACACGAAAAAAGTCCACTTTGGAGTTATTTAAATTTATTACTAAATTAAATATTAAATATCCTTTAAATCTTGTTTATAATTTCGACATTTAAAGAGATTTGTTCATAATAAAAAAGCAATTTCATTACTTTTAATAAAACTGCAATCATCATAGAATTTAATTCAACGAGGGTCCTTTTTTGTGTGACACATACATACAATACATGCATACAAAACAGGATATAAAAAAATTACGAATCAATAACATAATTGAAAAATAACAGATTCAATTGTTATTTTTATAAAATATATAAATTAAATAAATCTCATACATAAATCAAAGGATTGATTATACAGATTTGCAATTTGTTTTTTTAAGGAACTTGAAACATGTCTTATAAAATATTAATATACATGAAGGTAAAACTAATACAACGGATTTCTTATATAAAACAACAAAATACTTTCCATAAGCAAGTTACATACCGGATTAGATCGTCAGCATTAATATTTTCTTCAAAAAGTGGAACTGAAATTCCTTCTTTATTATAATGGTTTAACTTTTTTTTGTTTTTGCGATGAACGACCTTTTGAAAACCATCAATATTTTGCATTTTCAAATTACTTCATTTTCAGTTTTTGCATGTTTTCATTTACAAAGTACTTGTAAATTGTGTTAAAAAACAAAATAAGGGTTGGGAATGAACATTAATGCGTGTGTCGTCGCTCGCTCTAAAGGTGAAATCACATGGAAGCGTCATGTATGACTGCGCCTTTAATGTCCGGGACAGTCGGGGACAATAATGCCTTCCAAAAGGTTACTAGACAAATTCCTACTTTGCGTGTCACCTTCTACATATGTTGCTTCATTCTATGCCTATGAGAAATGTTAAGGCATGAAATAAAGCAACATAGAAAACAACACGCAAAGTTGGAATTTGTCTAGTAACCTTTCGGAAAGCATTATTGTCCCCGACTGTACCCATCCCTGCGCTCCTCCAGCAACGACAACAACCCAGATTAAAAAATACTTTATCTGCGTCACTCCTCAACCCTGTAATTTTGTAAATTACTCCGATCCCAGTAAATTTCTTCTAATATTCTCGAGAATATAGTTTTACTTTTTATATTTCCAATATTTCCAACAATTCATTTCTATCTTTTATCTAATATTAGATGTGTATTATAAATTTAGTAAATAAGTTTACTGATTTATTCTTAAGTAATCAAATATTTTCAGTCTTTTTTCCATCATATACTTAGTGAAACTTATTTTTAGTAAGTCGTTTATAGTTTTCTACGCTGCATAAAAAGGTAAATGGGATTTATATTAAATGTAGTTAAAATATAATAATTCTAATAAGGTTATGTTGCTTAATCTTGTGTCAAAAATTTCTGTCCTAATTTTGTTTATTGTTATTATATTTCTGACAGAAGGAAAGAGGAAATAACTGAGATTTGTTAGTTACTTTCTGTGAATAGCAGCAAAACTTAACAGCTGCTTCTTCTTATCACTACTGCTTTAAAATGTTTTCTTTCTTTAAATAGAGTGAATCCATTTCGTTTTACCTAATTAGGACATATTTTTTGAAAATTTTGATACTTTTGTACTCTTGTATAAAACATTTCATTACATTTGTTTTTATTTATCTTAAAGAAGATATTTTTAAAGCTTTTATGTCATGAAAAAATGTCAAATTGAACTACCGTCAATTCAATAAATAAATTAGTTGAATAAATTAAAAAACCAGTATTCTTGAAAATTATGATGAAAAAAATTAATGTACATTGACGAAAGCTAAGTTATGATGTTTATTTAATGAAAATATTCAATAGTATAAAATAAAAAGTAGAAGATGTTTTTATAATTGAATACAAAGCATTAAAAATTAATACTTGTACATTACTTTCTATATAAATTTGTTTTAATATTTGTTTATCAACAAATTCAGATGAAAATTAAACCAAAAACTGTTTTTTTTCATGTCATTAGAAATTATATGAGTCTTCCTCTTCCTTTGTCGAACATTTTAGAAGTAAGAAAAGAGTTCAGTTTGTATTAAAGTTATTGTATTACTACAGAGATTTCAAAACACACCTACTATACTTACCTGATTGTGAGAAAAAAATCAGGATTGCCCTTAACGAAGGATACGTAATCCTCAAAATAAAATACCTATCACGTGAACTTTTATTGAATTACAAATGTGATTAACTTAATTACAAATCGCAAGATCTAGCACAAAGCATGTAATTATTTTATAAATTATTTATTTATGAAAGACAGAGAAATCAGATTAAGTAAAAAAATGTAGTTTTTGAGATATTTCAATTCCTGAGTTTTATTTTGAATTTATTTTTAAAAATTCTAAAATTGTTTTTTAGGATATAAAATTAGTGAACTACTTAAAACCTGAAATACAATATCGACGGTTTAGAGAGTATGAGCATTTTTAGAGATTTGGCAGGATTTTGCTCGTGAATTAAAATTAATACAACATATTAAAGAACCAAATTTTTGCAACAGTTGAGTGAAAATTATCATTATTTTTCAAAGAGAAACCACAAGTTTGAGGTTATGTTGCGAAATATCTAATCTATAATTCTAAATTTCATTATTATTTGTTATTATTTACTGTTTATTTATTATGTTAAATAATGTTCCAAAAATGGAAAATTAGTTTTTTCTAATTAAAAAATTAACTCTTAGACTCAGAATCGAGTATTTAAATTAAAGAAATTAATTTTAACATTGAAAAACGAATTCTAATGATTTATTTAGAATTATTTTGAAATTTACCTTAGGAATCGTTCACAAATCACGTCACGTACTTTTCTTACATTTTTATCCCTTCACCCTTGTACCTCTGTTTTATACAGAAAAAAATGTATTGTGTCACGTTTTGCAAAGATTCCTTCCCTCTTAGAACGTGACGTCATTTGTGAAAATTCCTTTCAGGAAAAATATTCACATATGACTTTCTTTTGTAATTTAAGAATATTAATTAGTATTTCTCATTTTTATTAATTTCTTGATTAAATTTAGGTACAATATCACAATGAAAGTGAAAAGATGTAAATCCTTATCACCTGAGCCGTCAAGCAGTACAAATATAAAACGAGCAAAAAGAGATGACGATTTGGAAAATAAATGTTCAATGAAACCCAGTTTACTGGATATTTCTGATGACGTTTTGCTAATGATTTTTAAATATCTTAATCCTTTTGATATTATGAGTTTAAGCAAGTAAGATATTTAATTTGTATATTTTTTAAACTGTTTCATTTAAAGAAATATCTGAATTTAACGATCATCGCGAGTTTAAGATTTTCGTTTTTAGATTTAAGGATGTTCCACCCATTGACATAACCTGAAACTAAACAATAGTTTTAAATATAAAATAAAAATATAATAATAATAATAATATAAAAATAATAATGAAAATAAAAATAATAAAAATATAAACGAAAGATCCAGTTGTGCAATTTCAGGAAAAAATTGGTTTGAACCAAAATTGATTAAATAATAATTATACAGTTATGTTATAATTTAACATTTTGTGTTTTTTCTTTAAGCTTAGTAAACAAATTTAATTTTTATCTAATTTTTATAAGCAATACCATATTATACTCTTTGGAAGATTCTTAACAATTTTGTTCTTTGAATTTTTAAATTATTTTTTGTATTTAAAATTTTTTTTTAAATGTATTTAAAATCTAACATTTTTATTGTTTAAATTTTTTAAACAAAATATTATTTTAAATATTATTTTTTTAACAAAATAAAACAAACAGAACTCCAGAGAATCTTTCAAAGAACAAAATAAGCTATTGTATATTAAGTTCATTTATTTATTTATTTATTGTTTATTAAGTTTATTAATTATTAATTGTTTATTAAGTTTGAAGAGAAAACACAAAATGTTAAATATAACTATTATTTTACAATAAATTTTGGCGCAAACTAATTTTTTCTGAAAATTGTGTAATTGGGTCTTTCAAAATTTCTTAAAACCAATTTTAATTATATTTCGATTATTTATTTATAACTACCGTTTAGTTTGAGGTTATGTTGGGTTGAAGGGGTTGAACCTCCTTAAATTTAAAGTTTAATATAACTGTCTTGTAATTGTAAAAGTAATTAATTTACCAGATGTTGTCATCGATTGGATCAAGTCGCACAAGACAGGACTTTATGGTCTGTTATGGATTACCGTATGAGATCAATGACTGTAGATGAATTAGAAAAATATATCAAGTTTTTTCAACCGTCAGTAAAAACTTTTGCTATTCGTGGCAATTCTGACACGAAAAAGTTTTCTGAATTTACTAAAAAATTTCTCAAGACTATAATGGAAAATTGTACACAACTAAAAGAATTGATAATAGAAGATTATTATATTAACGGAACAGAAGTAAGTTAATGAGTAAACAAATTATTTATAAATAAATAAATAATTTGTTTACTCATAAATAAATTATTTTAATTAGTTTTAAAAGTTAGCAAAGTAAGAAGCTAAGTGGTGCTGAAAAATGTTTAGAAGCAAACACTTTGAAAAAACAAAATTTTGATAAATTTGTAAACATTTTCATCTTTTAGATACGGATTTTCGATTTACCATCGAGTCTTGAAAAACTTTCTTTGGAAGGCTGCGATCTATTACTGGCGGAACAAAAGCAATCGTATTTCTTCCGAGTACATGAACACATGCCACATCTTACGGTAAATGGAATTTTATTTCTATAGTGCACTGAAATTTCACTCAATTCTAATTTACTTAAATCAGTCGGTCTTATTTATATAAAGTAGACAGAAAAAGTTATTGTATTTTTTAAATTTTTAGCACTTACAGACTTCGAACTGACATACTTTGTCACTTTTTTGGCACTTTTTTGCCTTTAGACTACTTTTTTGGAACTATTTCTGATCTAGAGCTACTAAATACCACTTTTTTGAAAAATTAATGTGTTATAAATTTTTAAAATGTCAGAGTTTTATGTAGTATTTTAGCTTATAAATGATTAGTGTCTTCAATTTGATAAATCTTACCTATTTTTTAAAAAATTTGAGAAAAAATTGCTTTAAATAATGTAATTGTTTTTTTAATTTTACTTTAAAACATTCTTTTGTTTTATTTTTATGTAAGTTAAATCTCTTAATTTAAAAATATACTTGGAAAAATTTAACAAAAGTATTTGTAATTTTCTTTCTATTATCACCAACAAATTCTCCAGTCTCAATTAATTCTAACGTTTAATTATTCATCAGTTTTTATTCATTTTTCGATTCTTTTAATAACCTTTGCATGTTTTTACTTTACCAGGGTTTCTACAACTCTGGAAAACCTGGAATTCTTATGGAATTTCATTATTCCTCATGGAATCATGGAAATCTTATTGAATTTTCATTTATATTATGGACATTAATTTTTTATTTAATTTCTTTACTTTATGATGTTTATTAAGTTATACCAAAATTTTATACATTTTTTTAAAAGAAAAAAGCTTCAAAATATTTCAAAATATTTAGAAATACTTTAAAATATTTAGAAATACTTTAAAATATTTAAAAATACTTAGAATGTCCTTAAAATATTTCAAATTATTTAAAACTACTTTAAAATACTTTAAAATACTGTAAAATACTTTAAAATACTTCAAACTACTTCAGACTACTCCAAAATATGCAATAATACATCAAATGTCTTTGAAATATTTTAAAATACTTCAGACTACTTCAAAATACTTCAGAATACTTCAAAATACTTCCAAATACTTCCAAATTTTGTAATACACTGAAAATTACTTTAAAAGATTTCAAAATATTTAAAAATACTTTAAAATAGTTCAAAGTATTTAAAAATATTAGTATTTTTATATAAAATATTTCAAAGTACTTCAAAATACTTCAAAATATTAAAAAATTCTTAAGACTACTTATAAATATTTCAAAATACTCCAAAATATTAAAAAATACTTAAAATGTCTTTAAAATATTTAGAAATACTTAAAACTACTTTAAAATACTTCAGATTACTTTTAAATATTTAAAATATCTTGAAAATATTTAAAATTACTTTACAATAGTTCCAAATACTTCCCATTACTTCAAAATCTTTTAAAATACTTAAAAATAATTAAAAATTCTTCAAAATATTTAAAAATAATTAAAATGATTTTAAAATTAAAAATAATGATCTTGAGTAATTTAAATTCTTACAAAATATTTAAAAATGCATTTTTTAATGGAAAAATATTTTTTTTATCTTTCTCATAGAAATCATGGAAATATCATGGAATTTTGTGAAGAAAAATTTGTAGAAACCCTGTTTACTTATGTATCTTTTGCATTCTGCTTTTTGTGTTCGATTCGGAATAAGAAAACACGAATTTTAACGTAGGTTACAAACACTACACTTTTCTGGAACAATTAGCGCTTTAACAAAATATGGAATAAAAAATTAAGATCCTGAAAAATTCACATTTTTGCAAATTTCAATCTGTTCCTGATATTTTTTTTTGTATTCAGCTTTTTGTATTTTAAACTTTCAAAAAATAAAGCACATTTGTATTGTACAATTGTTTGGAATGACTTGGTTAACATTAATTAATATTTCTTTCCTCAAACTTGATACAAATTAGATTTTAAATGTAAATTTCTGTTTATTCAAATTCTGGTAATTAAAATTTAAAATGAATTTAAATGTTTATTTGTTAGTTCATTTAAAATGAATGTTCATTTAAAATGAATTTAAATGTTTATTTCTTTGTTCATTTGAATTAAAATGAATTTAAATGTTTATTACTAATGGCTTTGTTTTTGATAATTTTAAAATTTTTCTTTGTGCATTTAAAATGAATTTAAATATTCATTACTAATGGCTTTGTTTTTGATAATTTTAAAATTTGTCTTTTGAACTTGTTCTGTTATAAAATCGTCCTTAGAAGAACAATATTCAGTAAAACCAGAAAAAGTATTCACATTAAAAAAGAATGACCGCATTTTTTGTCAGTTAAAAAAAAAGAGGGGAGCCTAATTTTAAATGAATGCAACTCTAGACTTTAAATAAGTGAGACTTTAAATGAATAAATAAATTGAAATAACAAAGTTTTAGTGCACTCTTATGAATTCTCGTTCACTCGCAAAATATTTTGTATGAACAAGTTTTACTAACTTTCAGAGCTTAATATTAAGCAACTGCAAGTGGTTCGCTCCTCAATCCCTAATGGTTATTAGTAAGTTACCGAAGCTCAAAGAACTTAGACTCAACTCGTGTCATAGTCTTGGGGAATGTTTTGCTTATACTAGTCTGGCAGCGAGATACGGATTTAAAGCTTTAGAAGTGAGTAATCTATTTTCAAAATTTAGTTCTTTATGAAATTAACGAATAATTTACAAAATTAAAATTCTATTCACGAAATTAACGTTTCATTTTCTGACCAACAGATATTAGATTTACGAAATACAGTAATTGGTGACAGTGAAATTGCCTGCTTCAATTGTACGGAAACGTTAACGCATCTCTATTTAGAATGCCCTTCAAATGTACGAAGTTCACAAGGCAACAATAATAGCAACCGAGTAGCAGAAATCAATCCACAAGAAGAAGAACGACCTGAGGCACCACATTTTCTAATTGAGCTCGTTCACGAAAATCGGATTGTTCCTCAAGTTGAGGTTTGTCATAATATTTGTGAAATGAAATCTTTAGAGATGAGAATGTAAACATTAATTATAGATTTAGATCTAATTAGAGATTAATTATAGAATTTAGATCCATATTTTTCTATAGATCTTTTCATTTCAATCTTTTGTCCTCTTTTAGCGCATACAATGATTCATGAATTAGAAAAATATAAAGAAATAAAATGAAAAGATCTATTTTATTGGAATTATGAAGCATCATAATCCCAGTATTATGTTGGTCCTGAATTAATTCTCTAAATGGTTCTCTTTAGGTCGTACGTGCGGAAGATTATAATTGGCAGGATATGGAACGTTATTTAGTGACGGATAGAACTGTTTGCTCTTTAGGTCGGTATTTGGGCGAACGCAGAATCGTCGGCAACACAAGAGGTGGTATAATTCGCATCGAGGAAGATAGTCAAATTTGCAATAATCCAAATTTAAGAATATTGGTTGTGAGGTAACGAAATTTTTAATTCATTTTTTGATTATTGTGTTAGTCATTCATGTGCACGCGTTCTAGCTAAATAGTAAATAAATATTAATATAAATAATAATAATAGCGCTAGTCGTATATAAATATTAATATAAATAATAATAATAGCGCTAGTAGTATATAAATATTAAGATAAATAATAATACCGCTAGTAGTATATAAATATTAATATAAATAATAATAATAGCGCTAGTCGTATATAAATATTAATATAAATAATAATAATAATAGCGCTAGTAGTATATAAATATTAAGATAAATAATAATACCGCTAGTAGTATATAAATATTAATATAAATAATAATGTTCAAAATATATTTTCTTTGGACCTTTTTATGGTCTTTTATTTTTTTATTGTTATAAATTATTTGGTTGAAATTTGTTTTGCATAAAGGTCATAATAACTCAAAAATGATCTTTGCTTTCACAAGTTTCATGGTCTAAAAAATCAATCAAATAATAATAAAATACTGGCTTGCATTGATAAACAATGAAGTTTTTTTTTTGTTGAATTTTTCGTCCTGAAGTAATTCACCAAGAGCCAGTGCGAAACATTGATTTTTTATTGTTACTGGGTCACAAGAAACTAAAACTTTGAGTATTGAAGTTTCTATTTCAGAATGAATTCATTTCAATCTTATTTTATCCCTGATTGTGATGTACTAAACTTTGAGTTGCTTTTTTCTATATTTAATAATTTTCAATATCAAAATCAAAACCATTTTGTGCTATTTTTTAAAATTTTGTAATGCCATGAATTGTATGATTTGAAAACTTATAAATGCAATAATTTATTGTACTTTTGTTACTTTTGCTTCCTCAGAGGGAAGCATTGTTTTTTTTTTTGTTTCATAAAATGTATTGACTAAAAAGAAGTTTTTAAATTATGTTAACTTTACGTTTATAAAAATATTTACAACTTAAATGGAATTCTGATGAATAAGAATAATTCTTTTGAATAATTTTTTTAACTATATTTGAGATTGTATTCGACACATTAGAATAGTATTAAAATGTATTCATTTTGTTCGATTTAAATGTCTTTTTATGCAATTAAAATTATTGTTAAATGACCCCTTCGAAAAAAATGTCTAAAGTCAGATAATTTTAAAATAAAATTTTCTCCTACAACATAAAACTACATTCGCAGCTTAAAGAAAAACAGTTAAAAGAAAAACAGCTTAAAGAAAACAGTTTCTCAATGTTATCTTAATATTAGTAACTGATATTAAAAACATTCTTATTTTAATACTAAAAATGGTTGCTAAAAAATTGCTAAAAAATTTCTTTTTTTTTAATTACTAAATTAGAAAACTTTTCTAAATATCTCGAAAAACTGTTCGTATTTTTTCAAACAATTTTAATACCTTCTCATTATAAATGAGAATGTAATAAATTACATTTTACATTTAAATTACATTTAAATATTTTACTTTTCATTTCCACAAAGTTTATAATAGGCGTTTTAGAGGATGTTTATAAATTAATTAAAATTCATATGCATTTTTGAACTAAAATAGTTTATTTTTTATATACTATTATTTATTTATATTTTTCATTGTCTATTTAACTTGTAGTCCAAAAGAAATTATGTATATGATGTAAAATAGTGTAAAAAACTTTCTCACTTCGATATTAGCGAAATTTTTCTAAATTCAATAGTTTTAGAGTTACAAGCGATTGAAAATATGTCTTTTTAAAAAACCAAAGTTTTGAAAATTTCTAACTCGAGCATTTGTCAAAAAAAAATTTAAAAATACGTATACTTTTTTTCTATAAAAAATGAAAAATAGTTTTGACTGAATTTAAAATATGAACGAAAATTTTCCATTTTTTGTAGTTTCGTACAATTTATTGCAAATTATAAAATGAATAACAATTTCAAATGAATAGTGCCTGCTTTTATTTACGATTGAAACTTTTGAATTTGGTTTCAGGAATTATCGTCCTTTACTTATTTACGATTAAAATTTATGAATTTTGTTTCAGGAATTATCGTCTTTTATTTACAATTAAAATTTGTGAATTTCGTTTCAGGAATTATCGTCTTTTATTTACGATTGAAATTTGCGAATTTTGTTTCAGAAATTATCGTCAAGTTACGGACAGAAGTTTGCATCATCTGGTTGCAAGTAAATCAAGTCTAGAGTACGTTGATGTGACGGGGACATCTGTAACTCGGGAAGGTGTTGAAATGTTTAAAACTCAAAAACCAGAAGTCAAAATTGTCTCGTCTTTTGACGATAATGTTTTATAATTGTACGCTTAAGAATACTCATTAGAAGATCTTCATGAAGAATTCATTCCATATGCAGACACAGTTGTGCCACATGTACGTATTTAAATCCAAGCTTAAAGAAACATGTTTTCTAATAACTATGGTGATAGTCAAAATAGTACTTTTACTACAGAATGTATTTAAGCACATCTTTCTTGAATATCTCGTCGAAGGAAAGGTATAATCATCGATCAGTATTTATTAATACTTTTAAGAAATCAGCAAATGTGTAAAAAAGACCAACAAAACTGTATCTTAATTATTTAATTTATTTTATCGTTATTTATTTTTATTAAATAAAAAACAATTTTAATATTGTGCAACCAAAATTTAAAAAGTTTTCCATTTTTAACACAAAAAATCCTCGATATCTAAAGTAACTTGAAACAATTTCCTTCGTTTTTTCTGAAAGGAAATGTAACTAAGGCTTGTAAATTCTTATAGAAAATCAAAATCTTATGACGCGCTGTAAAAATAAGAATTTTCATTGTTTTTATTTTATCCAAATGTAGTTTTTACAGTTTTTCTAAATTTATAAATAGTAAAAGAAATTATTTCTAAATAATTTCTAAATTATAGAAAACCAAAATGATATTCTTAATCAAGTGTACAAAAATGCATTTCGAAGTTCTTGAAGTTATTGAATGTAAAATTACCTCGGGATTTAAACATTAATTTCTTGAGGTTTCAAAAATGGTAAAAATACAAAATGTACACGATTTGTAACAAAAAGACTTATTAAAAAAATTAAAGGATAAGTTCTTATTGTATAAAGAGATTTAAAGTTTAATATAAAAATTAATTTATTACAAAAAAGACTAGAAAATGTATTAAATTGTATTTTAGTCCTTAAGTGAATTAAAATACATTGTTATTATTTTTAAAGGGTATTCAATATTCTTTAAAAATATACAAATTTATTTTGTCTTACTATAATTTTCTTTCGATTTCAATTGCGTGATATAAAATTATTTATCGTTTTTTTTTGGTATTTTTTTACACATTTATGTTTGTTTTACATGCATGAAAATATATATTCTATTATAAAATATTAGGATATAAAGATCTATTGTTGCGAGTAAAACTTGCAAAAAAACTACCAATGTAGTTGTCATTGATTTAGCAAATACTATTTAACTAAAGTTGAATTTATTTTAAAATTCTTAATTTTCTTGAGGATGGCCATGATCAAAATTTACCAAAAATATACTAAGTCTATTTATTTTTCTTTACTTTCTTGTAGAGAAAGTTTTTTCCCCTTTAAACGATTAGGACGATTTAAGTAGCGACTTGGATATACTTTTAAACTTATTGTATTTATTAATAAATACAATAAATAAATACAATAAATAATTGTAAGTACAATTATTCATTATGTTTATAAACATGTGACGTGTTCCGAAGAAAGGGACCTTAGAATGTTTTGAATATAGATTAGATTTGCTGACAGTTTTAATTTAATTAATGATTAAAATTCCCTATTAATTATTTGCAGACAAAAACAGTTTTTTTCTTGACAGAAGATATACTAAACGTTCAAGAAAAATTATTTTTAATTGCAAATAATCAAAAAGAAGGCTTTTATCAAACATAACCTATAATTTTTTGCTTGTAAGGTGCCTTTCTTCAGAGCGCGTCACATAATGTTTGCAAAGCGTCAAAAACTGGTTATTTTACGTTCACTCTAATTTGCAATTAGCAACGTAAATAAAGATGTTTCAAGTTTCAATTTTTTCTTTTGAGATCTATAACAAGAAAAATTGAAAGTAAGTGTTAGGAATTTAGATATGTATCGAACAATAAAATAATAATAATATAAGAAATCCATATATTTTTTTTACACAAAAAAAAATTTCTTCAGAAGAAGCTTACAATAGTATTTGCAAAGTAATTTAAAATCCATATTTTCAAATGAAATATGTTTTATATGATATATTTATCATATGTAAGTCTAAATATATGTATTAGTTTTTTAAACCCAAAATAGAGTAAAAAATGTATAAGAAGTAACGAATTCATTTTTTAAGGTCAAAAGGTTAGAAAACGTAAAAAAATTGTTCATAGTATGTAAGCTCGATATAGTTCGTGTCTTCTTACACAATTTTTTCTTCTGGATGATACATTTTTTTGCAATGTATTAAACAAAAAAAAAATTTCTTCTTAAGGTCATAAATAAATTTGTAATTCTTCAAAAACATTATAATCATATTGTTGAAGCAGATAAATATTGTGGAATATTTATTATACTATTAATTAATATAACTTAATTTATTTCATTCTTTGAACTATTCTGAAATTTTAGAAAATTATTTCTTTGTTTTGAAACTTTGTTTTAAAAAAAAATATGTTAATTACTAGCTTCGACTTTTGTACTAATCAATTTCTAAACTTATTCTATATTTAATAATTTATTGAATTAAGCATTCTTATTCCCATTCTGGTCTTTTTCACATATTAGCTGAATTTTCGTAAAAACAAGTGAAGTGTGGCAATTTTGAAGGCATGCTTTCTCTCTTAAAAAATTTCGGTATATTCTGTTTTTTTTCAAATTTTAATTCGATGAGGTATTTGCAAAAACACAAACATATTTTTAATTGAATCTTTAAAATAAACTTTAACACGATTTTAATTTATATTTTGCATTAGAGTATATTAGTGCAATGATGTATTGTTTAATTTTTTACCAATAAATGTATAATGATTTGATAAAGACGGTTGATTTGTTAATGAATCATACTATTTTTTAATAATAAAAGTAAAATGTGAGAAATTATACCTTATTGTAAACAATATTTCTGTCTTTTTGGTATTTTTATTTGTCGATGAAAGAAGAAGATATTTTTATATTTGTCTGATTGTAAGCAACACATAACCTAAAATACATAGACATTCATTGTTATTACGATTATCTCCTCAAATCACAAAAATTCAAAGGTGCTAATTTTCGTTTTGTCGATTTATCATTATATGTAATTTCTATTTTATTCCAGTGTTCAAATGTACTTAAATATTATTTCTTCGTACTATCATATGAAACATGTTACATTAATTATCAATGAAGCCTTTTTAAAAAATCTGTGTGTTAAAAAAGAAAAACAGCTGCAAGATGCCAAGATGAAAAAGTCTATAAAAAGAAGCAGCTATTGTTCCGTTCCATGGCATGGAACCACGGAACGAAAATTGCTCGGAATTTCGAAAAACGAAATTCCGAGCAAAATATAATTTTTCGAAACGAAATTCCGAGCAATTTTCGTTTCGTATCAACCTCTAAATCTCTAAGTAAAAAATTTTAAATGTACAGTCGGGGACAATAATGCCTTCCAAAAAGTTACTAAAGAAATTCCAACTTTGCGTGTCACTTTCTACATTATTTCATTCCGTGCGTATGGGAAATTTTAAGTCATGGAATAAAACAACATAGAAAGTGATGCACACAGTGGGGATTTCTTCAGTAACTTTTTGGAAGGCATATCTGACGTCGACTGTACACTGCCCTTCATTAATGCCTATGATTATTGAAGTCATAAACCAAAAGAAACAATAGAAATCGTGCGTTCTTTAAAATATAGAAATATCCCTAGGGGGTAGGCATTAATGAAGGATAGTGTATTATGGTCTCTCTACAGTGGACTGATATTGATGTCGATGCGATCATTCTGTCCTTTATTATTCTATAAGAAAGACAAGGACAGGTTGATCGCATTGACATCAATGTCAGTCCATTGTAGAGAGACCATTACAGTCGTGTTCCATTGTAGTAACGAAGTTGGGACCAGAAGTGACCTTTATAGTAACGTTGACATTTTTAGGTTATGTTTAACAATAATATACAACTAAAGAATATTTACGAATTATTTTGTTAAGTTGAAGTTAA
>WNHD01006689.1:0-10852 GCA_011057455.1 Ganaspis sp. Gsp50 | reverse complement strand
TCAAGTTTTTATTTTCATTGCAATTTTCTATTACAATCTTTCATTATTCTTTGCAATTAGAATTTCCCATTAAACCTTGCAATTAGAATTTCCAATTATGATTTCCCATTATATTTTTCAATTAAAATTCCCTATTATGATTTCCCATTATATTTTTCAATTAGAATTTCCAATTAGAATTTCCAATTAGAATTTCCAAGTAATGCTTTCCGATTAGAATTACCCATGGTGATTTTCAAGTAATACTTTCCAATTAGAATTCCCAATTGTAATTTTCAAGTAATACTTTCCAATTAAAACTCCCAATTATACTTTGCAATTAGAATTTCAAATTATGATTTCCCATTATATTTTTCAATTAGAATTTCCAATTATGATTTCCCATTATGATTTCCCATTATGATTTCCCATTATATTTTTTAATTAGAATTCCCAATTAGAATTTTCAAGTAATACTTTCCGATCAGAATTACCTATGGTGATTTTCAAGTAATACTTTCCAATTAGAATTTCCAATTATAATTGTCAAGTAATACTTTCCAATTATAATTTTCTATTATACTTTGCAATTAGAATTTCCAATTATGATTTCCCATTATAATTCTCAATTATGATTTTCCATTATACTTTGCAATTAGAATTTCCAATTATGATTTCCCATTATAATTCTCAATTATGATTTTCGATTATAATCTGTAATTAGAATCCTCAATTATAATTTCCTAGTAATACTTTCCAATCATAATTCCTCTTTTTAGTTTTAAATTATAATTGTAATTTTCACTTTGAGAATGGAATTTCATCTCAAATTCAAATGAAATAAATACCAAATATATTTTCACATTGCGTAAAGAGCATTATACGTTTATGGTACAATATTACAAAAAATATTACAAACAATATTAACAATATTAACAATATTAACAATATTAACAGTATTAACAATATTAACAATATTAACGAAAGTACAATACCATTTTTAGTATTACAACGCTCTTCTGAGCGGTAGAAAAAATCAGTTCTTTGAAGCATTTAGCGTATCTAAATTGCAGAATTTGTCAAAGATGGGATTATTTTGAAAACTGGAGTTACTTGGCATTTCGTCACGGTGTGCTTTCATGCAAATTTATGATAATTCTAAAGAGCGTGAGAGATCTGTAATCGTGGTGGGTATTTGTCGAAATGTCCATATGAGCTTTTACCGAAAGCAGACAAGTAAGGAACAGGGATATATGGTAGTCATTGGATTTGGAGTTTTCGAGGCAAATAGGACCACGAAAGAACCCGCCTTGAGCGATTTTCATACAAATTCCAAAGCTGATGGTAATCATTCTGAAATTAAGATCATCCATCACCCTGGGCTATTCTACTCTACCTTCCACTTAATAGTATTCAGCTGAGTGGCGTAATTTTAACTCATACCCTCACCGCATACATGGCATTCCCCCTATACGCTGCAAAAGTGAAACTCAGCTATTTTCGACACGAGTAATGAGATTTTAATTTTTTTCCTGTTCTATCCCATGTCCCGGAATAGAATCAAATGTTTTCCCGATGATTCGAATGATTTCAAAAAACGAAAAATGAAATTGCAGATGGAACTGCTGAGAATAAAGAAAGAAACGATTATGATCAAGAAAATAATAAATGGATAGACAAAAATAAATAAAGAAACGATAATGAATAAAAATAAAGAAAGAAACGATAATGATCAAGAAAATAATAAATGGATGGATAAAAATAAAGAAAGAAACGATAATGATCAAGAAAATAATAAATGGATGGATAAAAATAAAGAAAGAAACGATAATGATCAAGAAAATAATAATTGGATAGATACAAATAAAGAAGATATAAAAGAAGATATAAAAGAAGATCAACAAAAAGGAAATAAAAATAACGAAGGCAAAAATAAAAAAATGATAGAAAGCTAAGCTTCCTTTCTTCAGTTCGCGTCATAACAAATGGATCTGAAAAGCACGGCAAATAATAAAAATAAAATTCAAGCCAAAAAATGATAAAAATGAAAAATGATCGTTTATCGACAGAGTCTAATTATCATCAAAAGAAGTAGCTTTATCAGGAGATTAAAAGTGTGAACTGGGCAGGGTTTTTCGTTTTTTCTAAAAAAGGCAGTGATTAGAAAATCGAAGGGAAAATAAAACTGAAGTTCATCGAACGATGAAAGCGCATTTCGTCGACCTCGATTCAAAAGCGTGAATTCTCCAATCAGAGCAGAGGAGCAAAAGGCTTTCAGCTGTCGTTAGATGAAATGCATGTTCACACAGCAATGACCTAATTGCCTCGTCTCGAGGATAAGGTACGAATCAACGGAGAGGATTCGTGCTTCAGCATCGAATATTAGGTGCCGAACTAGAATCCTCGAAAGTCAACCAAACTTGGCGTAAAGCTGTTCTGAGCTTTGTCCACCTATCTAACTCCTTCTCATTTTCCAAGGATTGGCTGACTCTGCCTTTTGTAACCTAAACTATCTGGAAACGGATTCCAGTACTTCAAAAATCCTATTGAAAGCTGAGAACTCGAAATTTAATCCACTTAGTTTGTTATAAACCAGTTTTTGCTGTATCAGTAATCTTGAACTGGAACTTCAAAACTTTCAATATCATGAAATATTCTGTAATATCAATAATTTCAATAATTTCAATAATCAAAATATTATTAAAATTCTACTGGTGTTGTAATTAAAAATTTGTAATTCTAGTTACAGGAATTCCTTCAGAATTTTTGAAAAAATAAAAACTTGATCAGTAATCTTGAACTGGAACTTCAATACTTTTAATATCATGAAACATTTGGTAATATCAATAACTTCAATAATCAAAATATTATTAAAATTCTACTGGTGTTGTAATTAAAAATTTGTAATTCTCGCTACAGGAATTCTTTCAGAATTTTTGAAAAAATAAAAACGTATCTGAAATACTGAATTTTGAAATTTCGATGTACTTTTTATTTATTTTTATTATTATTATTATTATTATTATTATTATTATTATTCTTATTATTATTATTATTATTCTTATTATTATTATTATTATTATTATTATTGCAATAACTATTCCAATAATGAAAATAAATTATAATTAATTTATTCGAAATCTTCTGAAATTAATTATTCATTAACCGAGCGATAAATTCAAAATGCAAAATTCTACTGCTTTAAACGTGAATATTGTGATAAAATTCAGAAACTGGAATTTAATTTAAAAATGGAAGCTACGAAAGAAAGTCACTAACTTCCGATTCATTGCTGCATTAAATGATACTTTATTTGATGAATATCTTTATTTGTTTCGCCATTCTCTTTATGCCGCTTGGTTCGTTTCCAGAACTGTTTAGATTTTTTAGCGATATGTGCAGTATCATGAGCATAAGGGGAGAGAGAGAGAGAGAGAAACAGAAAAACAGAGAGGGAGATAAAAGTAACTACAGTTAAGCACATATAGAGATAGCAATAACCATTGCCAAGCACTTTCTATCGAGAGGAGGGTTGACCCTTCCTTCTCCTTTTTTTTTATATTTGCTTATTCGGCTCCATCTCGTCTACCTCAATTTCGAGAACAGAAGTTGAAGCTTTTTAATGAAGCTTCAAAAGCTTCTGTACTCAATTTATTACCAAAATTCGTAAACACGCTCGTATTTTTTCAATAACACGCAACTCATACGTTGTCCGTTCCAGTCATTTTTTTAAATTTATTGCGAGTATCTGAACAAAGCAAATTATTCTGTAATTAAAAATTGTTGCAGTCATTTATAATTTAATACTCGTTTTTGTCGTATTTTCGTATTCTAGTGCGATCGCAACTCTAAATAATAATTTACGATTAACAAACATTATGGCAATAAGAATTAGGTAATAACTTTTTTTCTAATAATAATAATAATTAATAAATAATTAGGTGAACAACAATTAGGCGAATAAAAATTAAGTGGATAATCGGTAAATAACAATTAAGTAGATAATCAGTAAATAACAATTAAGTAGATAATCGGTAAATAACAATTAGGTAGATAATAGGTGAATAACAATCATGTAGATAATAAATGAATAACAATCAGGCAAATAACCATCAAAAAATTCAAAAACTGAAAAAAATGCCCTACTTTTTACAGTATTTCAGAAACCAAATTCCCCCTAAAGATATTTACCGTCGACAATTTCATTCGGCGGAAATGAAAGTTGCCAAAGGTTTTATTCTGACATTAAAACTTGATTTGGAAAAAGTTCTCTTGCTTGGTCTGAAAAATTGGCAAAATGAAGATAACATCATTTCGGCATTCTAGCCTTCATTTACATTGCTTTTTAGCATCTGTAATGTGCGGAGAAAAATTGTGAAAAGTTTTTATAGTTGACCAAAGAGTTTTTCGTAACAAAGTTTGCCTCAATAGCTTGTCGGGTATAATGCTCAAGAGAGGAAACGAGTGAGAAAAGAGAAGCTGTGGAGAATTTTCAGTAAAAGTGTCATGTAAGAGGGTGGGGAGGAAAAGCATCAATTTTTCTTTTCCGATCCCTGTCGAGGAAACTTAAGTACCGTCGTTGTCCCAGAAGTATGACAAATTGAAATGGCTATCGACGCGGACGATCACCGATGAAATCCAACTGTGCAAACCTCAATTTTTTCACGCCTTCCTACGCTCCCGGTTATGCTATTCCTTCAAGCTGTTCAAGAATGGTTTTCTTTTTTTATGCAATGATTTACCTCTGATGAAGTCGATCAAGAAAATTGATTCCGCGCGGATAAGGGATTTTTTCAAGGAATTATTACATTGCAGTAGAAAACGCGAATTATAGTCAGACATAAAGGAGTCAGTTTGCAGTAGAAAAGGCTATTTTTAGTCAGACATAATGGAGTCAGTTTGCAGTAGAAAAGGCTATTTTTAGTCAGACATGATTCAATTAGACGAGTCCAAAGTTAGACATATTTCAGTCAGAAATGTTTCAGTCAGACTTACTTTATTTAGACTTTATAAATTTATTTATTTATAGTCAGTATGTCTGACTATAAATCGCTTTTGCTACTTGTACTGCTCGCAATCAACAAAGAAATTATTTGATTTCAAGCAAACGAAAGTTTTTGAGAAATATCATGCGATTTGGTCTGACTATAATTTGCGTTTTCTACTTACAGTGTTTCGTTGATATCAAAAAGGTATTTAAGTAGAAAATTCGAAATATAGTCAGACATAGTGAAATAGTTGAAGTTTCTTTATTATTAAAACGAGCAGAATACTTAAAAATATTTAAATATACTTTAAATATACTGTTATCAACGAAATTTAGGAAGTTTATTATTATCTAATTTTGTTGGCATCAAATTTTGTTAGCATCGAAGTTTGTCAGCTTCGAAGTTTATCATTTTAGGAGATTATTTTTATCGAAGCTTGTTAGCATCGAAGTTTGTAACCATCGAAGTTTCTAAGCATTGAAGTTTGTTAGCATTGAAGTTTGTTAGCATTGAAGTTTGTTAGCATTGAAGTTCGTTAGGAAGAAAGTTCATCATTATCAAAGTTTATTGTGACCGGGGATGATTACTATGATGAAAGTTTACGAGTATCGAAATTTATTAGTATAGAATAGCTCTTTATTAGAATTGAATTTGACAATTGGCAATTGATTGTAGGAATGTAGAAACTACCGTTAAAAATAGCAGAGTAAATACGTTTATAGAAATTGTTGAACACTTACGCTGTTCCATTGTGCCTTCCAATCGATACCACTCTGTAGATTTGAAGTTCAACTCGCTGGCCAGTGTCTGGTATGAATTTATAGGTGCATCTTGTGGGTCCTTGTAAAGAAGGTGATTTTATTTGTCCGAAGCCACGATCTGATTTGCTGAACAATTGTCTGCTGTCTAAAGTTATATTGCACACTGGAAAAAAGAAAATAACGTTCGACAGTAAGTACTTTTCCACTTTTTCAAAAAATACCAAGAAATACATTTTTAGATTTTTCAAATACTCGTTTCGCTACTAGATCATTTTATTATTCTATTCAAACATATTAAAATATTAAAAAGAAAAGACGAGCCAACCTTCAATTTGAAAGAGTCAAGGTTTAGCAATTAAATGGAAAAAATGTTAAAAATTGTTCTGATTAAATTGAAGATAAATTCCCTTGTTGCAAATATTTAAAATTGCAAATATTTAAAATTGCAAATATTTAAAATTGCAAATTTTTTTGCAATTTACATTGTAAAGGTTTAAGATTGTAAAAAGTTTAACATTGCAAAGGTTTAAGATTACAAAAATTTAACAATGCAAAGGTTTAAGATTACAAAAATTTAACATTGCAGAGGTTTAAGATTACAAAAATTTAACATTGCAAAGGTAATAACACTGCAAAGGATTAACATCGCAAAGATAAAAACTGACTGGATTACAAAATAAAATGACAATTGAGCATTAATTAATCAGTGCTGATAATCAATCGACTCTGCACTTGTATGAAATTTGTCATTTGGAAATGAAATCTCTGCAAATTATATAATCTGGATTTGACAACGAAATCAATTACTGAAAGAAGCTTTCCCTTCATTGATTATTTATCACTTCTTTCTCTAATTTCTCATTCTGGCTGAATGGTATTTCGTATTACAAGGTAATACGATACTAGACCACAAAGCATTCATTGCAATTTTACAAGTTTATCCCGCTTAATGAGTTAAATTGAGAAGATAATTACTTCCGTTTGTATCCACGCGTTTAAATCTATTTGTAGTAGTTGCAATCAATGTAAATTCCATTAGATTGAATCTCATTTGTGATAACAGAAAATATCCATTATAGGACGTCAACGAAAGAGTCGATTCGCCATGCTGCAAGATTAAAATGACGCTTACTTTTCTAAATTACGTTTTTTAAAAATACGAGGTTTTTAACAATTCAAAGTGCATTTTCATTTCAGCCTTTTTTTTGACAACTGAAAGTAAAAACTGTGTTTTTTTTACAAATAACAAAAGACGCAAATAATTATTATAATATCAGTTTCTGTGATGTGAAATACAGGATAAATGCCATAAAAAGCAATGAAATGATCATCGTAAGATCAAGTTTTGAAACTCTGACCGATTTTTGTAAAATATAGTATTCTTACGTATTATGCGTTAGTTTCGAAAACATTAAACAAAATGTTAAACAAAATATTAAACAAAATATTGAACAAAATATTAAACAAACAAAATGTTAAACAAACAAAATATTAAACAAACAAAATGTTAAACAAACAAAATATTAAACAAACAAAATATTAAACAAAAAATATTAAACAAACAAAATATTAAACAAACAAAATATTAAACAAACAAAATATTAAACAAACAAAATATTAAACAAACAAAATATTAAACAAAATATTAAACAAAGTACATTTATGCAAAAGTAATCACGTTAATAAAGATTCACAAACCATTGTGCTAAAAGATATGTACAATTAATTAGGTTGGAGATGTAATTAAGTTGTTAAGTATAAAAAATCATTTTTTTTTAATATACAAAACTAATCGCGTTAATGGGAAGGTGAAAGTAATTACGATGGAAAAATAACACCAGTGGCAATAATAACAGTAAAACAGTTTTGTTAAATTAAAATTGTTGGCACGCCTAGAACAGGGCGAAAACTTTTGATTAGCTGTAAAGAAACTTGCAGGTAGATTACTATAAACTTTTTGGATAACTTACTGTTGGCACAATGTTGCTCCAAGCCACACTGAGCACATCTGTTTGGTGAAGCAGCGCCACAACTACAACCACCAGATGGAACGCAGCAAGCACAGTCCTTGCTCGAGGAATTAAAACTGCACTCACAACCGTTACTGCTCTTAGTCCACAAGTCAACTTGGCCTGAAATAAAAGAAACATTGTTTTTTAAACTTATTATTTTTTAAAATTATTATTTATTAAACTTATTATTTTTTAAACTTATTATTTTTTAAAATTATTATTTTTTAAAATTATTATTTTCTAAAATTATTATTTTTTAAAATTATTATTTTTTAAAATTATTATTTTTATTACAAACTTCATTTTTTAATACTTTATAACAGCAATTGCTAAATAATTCGTTTTTCTAATTTTTATTAGTTTTTTTTACTACAATACAAAAATGGATGGAATATCGTAACCAATTAATAAACTTGTAACTATACTTTATTAAGATTTCTAGATAAATTCTCCCCTCCATTTTTCAAGTCAGAAACGAGACTAAAAATTTACAAAATTCTGAGTTACACATCATTGAAGCAGCGATCTACTGACGGAATAAAATTTAAAAAAAAAACCTATTGAAAGCAACTATTTTCTACATTACGAATATCATTTAAACGGTTTAGAGCTCCGAATTACTTCTCGATTTGGTGTAAAATTGATAGCAAAGCAGAAGGAAGTATCTTCAGGCATCTTGATATGTCAATATCCCGAGAGGAAATACGGGATGGGCACTTGGTTCAGCGCTAGTAAAAATAAAGCGAACTTTATTGTGGTCGTTCACTGTGGAAATGTATTTTCGGAATACGGACCGAGAAGAAAAGAAGAAAGGGAAAGTGCTGAGAGAAGAGAAAAAAGAGAAAAAATCCAGAGGAAACCAGTTGAGAAAGACAAAGTAGAATTGCCGTGTGTTGTAAGTGGAATCGAAGAAAAAAAGACCAAGATGGAAAAAGAAGTGGAATCCTTTGAGTAGCTTCGATTATTGGATTCTTAATTCAACGATTTTACCTTGATTACAAGCGGTAGATTTTTTAACTGTCTGCGAACGCTCAGATAAAGATTAGGTCAAGATGGATCGAGGATAAGCGTAAAGTGAAAGCAAGTGGTCAGGGATCCTTGAACGGAAATAAAAAAGAAAAAAAGGCATGGTTTTTTCACTTTAAGCTCATTCTTGAGCTTAAATCTGTCGTTGCTAATATCACAATACTTGCAACAATTGTGATAAAAAAATAAAATAAAAAATAATACCCATCTGTATTTCCATACGATTATATATCCATAATAATTATCCATACATTTATATACGAAAATTTCACATGGAATTTCCACTCGAGTGTTTTTGGATTTTTATGAAATTTTGAAGTACAATTTTCTGCAGATTTTTAAAGTAGAATCTTTGAAGCTAAAAAGTCAACAAACCTTTGAAACCAAAAAGTTGTTTTTGGTTAAAAAAAAAATGTTAAATGTTTAAAAAAAATGTTAAATGTTTGAAAAAAATGTTAAATGTTTAAAAAAATGTTAATTATGAAAATGTTAATAATGCTCTGAAAAAGTAACAAGTAGAAACTAAAAAGTAACAAACCTCGAAAGTTAAAAAATTAATAACACCGTTCACTTTGGAGCTAAAAAAGAGATACCTTTTTAAAAAAGGTAACATGTTACCTTTGGGGCTGGAAAATAAATTAAGGTGTTATCTTTAAAGGCAAAAAGTACAACGAGCGTGTTACTTTTAAAAGCTAAAAGGCTGAACTTGTTTAAAATGCCAAATTGCGTATTGAGCAACAACTAGGACGAAAACGGGGAGTACTGATTGGGCAGGATAAAAGTGAAAAATCGAAAACTGCTGTCAAGTTAGTGAAACGTGAAATGGAGTTGATGACATTGGTGCAAGTGCACCCATACGTTTTCGTAATATGCTATGCATCGAGTTTACATGAAATTGAATCATGTGAACGGATATGGACCGAACGGGCATCCAAATTACATTGCATAACGAGTGACGTAGTCAATAGTTTCACTCCGGAACAGCGGACAATGGATGACCTTTGAAATTCTCAATCACTGTTTTCTGTATTAGTTGCCAACAAATTCTCAACTGATAAGCAACATCAAAAGCACCAGAGTTGAAAGATGTGCTCGCACTAACGACTCAAACTCAACATGTGCTGCTTCGCTGATTTACCACCCGAAGATATCGAATTCCAGATAAAGAGAAAAATATTGTTCTACTCTAACGTTGACTTGAAAATTGTCGCGAAAATACATTTCTTGGTTTGTCACTTTTTTAGTTTTAAGAGTTTATTAACATTTTAGATTTAAAGTAACTTTACTTGAATTGAAAGTAACACGATAATTTATTTTCCGTTTAATTCATTTTCATTTAATTTGTTTTCATTTAATTCATTTTCATTTAATTCATTTTCATTTAATTTGTTTTCATTTAATTCATTTTCATTTAATTCATTTTCATTTAATTCATTTGCATTTAATTAATATTCATTTAATTCATTTTTATTTAATTCATTTTCATTTATTTCATTTTCATTTAATTCATTTTCATTTAATTCATTTGCATTTAATTCATTTGCATTTAATTCATTTGCATTTAATTCATATTCATTTAATTCATTTGCATTTAATTCATTTTCACTTAATTCGTTTTCATTTAATTCGTTTTCATTTAATTCACTTTCATTTTATTCATTTTCATTTAATTTCTTAATTTCTTTATTTCTTTATTTCTTTATTTCAATACACACCCCGCAGTCCAAACGGATCATAAAAGGGGTTACATAATCATAAAAAAAAACATCCATTGGTAAACATTAGACTAACTTATAAAAATTCGATAAAAATCGATGTAGATAAAAATTTATGAGATATTGAGAAAGACGA
This sequence comes from Ganaspis sp. Gsp50, assembly GCA_011057455.1. Taxonomy (NCBI): domain Eukaryota; kingdom Metazoa; phylum Arthropoda; class Insecta; order Hymenoptera; family Figitidae; genus Ganaspis; species Ganaspis sp. Gsp50. The sequence goes on along the minus strand of WNHD01006689.1, from coordinate 235 downwards.
ATAATTAGCATCATGATCAATATCGCACTTAAAAAAAAGGCTGTAGAAATTACATACGTCGAGATAAAATATATTGTTCGAATGACGATACAAATTTTTTTAAAGGATCATTGAAAATATCAAAGTCACAACTACTTGATTTAAACATCATATTTATGGAAGAGCAAGCAAAGTCAAGGGGATCGCCATGAACAGAAGGTGTTAGTAGATAAAAAGGTTCATCAAATCTCGACGA
>WNHD01006683.1:0-13322 GCA_011057455.1 Ganaspis sp. Gsp50 | reverse complement strand
GATTATTAAAAGTGGTGATAAAATACACTAGTTAGGCCTTATCCCGAAGTAAAAATATAAAAATTGGAGTGGAGCCCCTTAACTGCATAATTACCAAAATAAATATATTTTAAATAAAAATAAATATATTTTAGGTAAACTTTTCTTGTGATTTTTCTCCGTGCAATTGGAAGATTTTTCATTTTTCTGTGTATACAATTTTTCAGGCCAGCCGACTTACAAATAATAGTTAAACCCATTTCTATAAATGGAATTTCCCTTATTTAAGTGCTTTTGCATTGAATCGAAAGGTTTTTACATTGATTTGATCTCAAAGTATAAATAATTTTGATAAAAAAGACTTTTGATTTTTAATTATAAATGATATCAATTTTAAAAGACGTAAACAAAAAATTTAAAACAATTGTTACACGTATGAATGCGAGTGAAGGTCCCAGTGTTGACAGTAGTTTAGGAAGAGTTTTTTGTGAAGAGGGTCAAACAATTTTTTATGAGGAAGCAGTTAATCAATGTGATGTTTATGGTGTTAAACTTTAGCTATAGAATATGAGTATTTAGTGCAAAGCGGTTGCATATTGTTGGTATGAAATCTATCGTCTGCTAGGTTTATTTAACGGTTGAGCATTAGGTTTCAAGAAATATTCATTAAAGAACTTCCTCTTTGCAAGATGAAATTGCAGTCCATCATAAATGATTTTCTGGCAATGGCAACGCAATCTCATCCGGAACGGGACGAGGGTGTCGCCACTAAGACCCTCTTTCCACTAATTCCGATTCATTTAACACATTTATAACTTCAGTATAGCTTCAGTGTCAAGCCTTTGCATTGTGCGCAATGTAAGTACATTATAAAATTTTGCCTTGTTTTTCAGACAAGCTGCCTTGCAATCTTCCTAATTACAACAATGCCTCCTTTGCTACTGGCTCGAGAGCATTGTTCAATCCTGAAATTCTCACAAATTTCTGTAAATTAACTCAAGTAGTTAAAAAATTGCAAGTTTTTCAGCATGTGAATGAATCATGAACCGGAAGCAGATTATAAATCTCTTAAGAGTAGTATTGTAGTTTGGCTTCATTTCATTCTTTCAAATATACTGTCTGTGTACTAAGCCGGAGATTGGAAAATTGACCTCTGAATGAAATTTAACCGCGAGATAAATAATGCTACACAAAAGTGATAAATTAAAATGACATTGTCATAAAACGTGAATAAAAGAAAATCAAAAATTCCCATGCTTCACGGCGGGAATGTTAAAAGCCTTCAATAAAGTAGACAAGATAGTTTACGTTGCGTCGCTTCCGGAAATAAAAGTCGCAAACCACTTACATTGTGGACAAGGTCATAAAATTGAATGCACACAAACGTGAAGAGATTCTCCTTATGATCTTATCTTGTGTTTGTTTCTTATAGTTTTACGTTCCCTGCAACATCTATAACTTGTGTTAGATAGCCATGTATCGACATTGTATCGTGCCGCCGTCGTTTAAATAGCAATTTAAGTTTCTGCACAAGGGTTTGACACGCGATAAACGAGGAGACAACACCATACCAATATGGTTGCACGATAAGTGTTTATACAAACATTTATTCAAAAAAGTGCAGTAGAAGGATTAAAAAAAAGACTCGAAGGATAATAAGGCAATATGTCTTTTCACCGTTCATTCACAACCGAATATTTTTCGCAGAATTATCGACCAAGGCGAAAAGTATTTTAGCCTGTGAAACAATCGACACTCGTCGCTCGTTTCTTATGAAAAGAAAGCTCTCGATAATTTCTTGCGTTTCGTTTTTATCTTTTGCAAAAGATGAATCGCTCACACGATGTTAAAAACCGGGCGCTGTCATCGCGAAGAAGGATGGATAAACACGTCCCAGCCTCAACGAATCGACAAAGGCGACATTTTTCTTCTATCGACTCCGCGGTCAGCGATCGCAAAATGTGGACTGGAGAAGCCTCGAGTCGACAATAATGGCCCGTGGCTGGTTGTTTGAATGGACCCACATGAACGCCAACAACGCGTGTATGAGTTGTGTGCCGTATGAACAATGCACAGTCACAGTCATGTGACAATGTAGGCCTATTTCAATATACAAAGAACAAGTGGCAATTCGGCGCTTTCTGTATGTATTCGGCTTGTATAGGTGCCACGTGACGACAGCTGCACGTGAGAAAATATTTGGAATCCAAACCACCCGCGCCTCCGACTCCATAATCATCATCCTCGGTTTAAAATAGTTTGGCAGTTGCTCAAATCCTTGCATATTTCTTCTTTTCCTTTTGCAATATATTTCCAATAAAGATTGAATGGCGATAAATCTTTCATGAAAGGGAGAATGATTACACTGAGAAAACGACTCGGTGAATTTAACCGAGTAAAACGGTTACTTATAAACAACTGATGATTATATGCAAACGTTCTATTCGGTTAAATTTAATCAACACAAGTTTGCAGGTGCTATATTAGCAGTGTTTCGGTTACTTTCAACCGACCCATTTTCTCAGTGTAGAATGAAAGGAAGAATGATTAGAATGAAAGGAAGAATGATTAGAATGAAAGGAAGAATGATTAGAATGAAAGGAAGAATGATTAGAATGAAAGGGAGAATGATTACACCAACGTTGATTAGGAGCAGAATGACGACACTTAAGATGAATCCTGAGAAACGTGACATTCTGTAGTTTAAATTTCAAAAACATGACATTTTAGATTTATAATTTTTGTTAACGGTTTAGGTTAGCAGAACTACGATATGGTATCATATCACAGAAAAAAGTTTGGATATCTTTAAATTTTTTTCAGTGTAATTAAAGGTTTAGTCCTCAGTAGGGCATTTTCAAACGGTAGGGCATTTAAATTATATGTTATTACAAGGAAATTATTAAAAAATCGGGTCTTATTGAGTTAATCATTAGGAGTGCAAGAGAAATAATGCACTTTCGTGTTATTGAACGAGGTACTTTTGTCAAATTGAAACAGACCTGTTCATTTCGAGCAGTAAAATATAAATACGCTGTCTTGAATTCTTTAAAACCGCTTCTGGAGGCGTCAGGCTTGTAAGACTTTTATGCAAGAAAGTAATGATTTTCTAAAGTGGAGAACCATGCTTTAACCAGTTTCGTAAATCGGACCAATTCTATTTTCGACGTGTTTTGACTATTGGCGGTTCCCTGCTCTTTTTGGCCGTCGGCGTGACACGTACTCGCTTGCACAAATCCTTGGATCTCAATTCGTTGTCGGAGCCCTGAAATGACCGAGTAAATTACTTTTCCACTGACCGCGAAATTATCCGTCTTATTGCTTTCCCACCCAAGATTATAGATTTTTTATGAATTTTAACTAATAATGTGTTCTTCTTTGTCATTAAGCATTTTTATAATAGTGAGAAATTGTTTCTACAAAATGTTTTGAAATATACAAGCCTCCCCTTCATGTTTAGAATTTCAATAATATATAATTTCGTAATATATGTATGCCTTTTCATGATAAATTTCATGAATATGATATTTATCAGATTCATATTTATATGATATTTAATATTTCATGATATCATTTCATGATATCATTTCATGATATCATTTCATGATAAATGTCAGTCGCATTGGGAAAGAAACCAACATCTTGATCAATAAAGTGAACTGATGTTATTAATTTCTATGGGTTTTAGCTTGAGTTTTAGTTCGAATTTGTATAGGTTGTTTTTTCTTGGCTCAAAAGGCAGCGCTCAATAATTGTCCACTGCTCAAATGGGAGATTATTTTAGTCGATCAAACATATGTGACTCACTGCAAGTTAGAAAGATTGGTTCAATTACTTCGGTAATACGCAACTATTTAGTCGAAATAGGTTTGGGGTTCAAGAACAGATTTCTAAATCTCTTGCGTGAGTTGTTTTAATTTTTCAAAACCATACATGAGTCAAATTGTGGTTAATATATAAAGTTTACGCTTCGACAGATGTTTCAATTGAGAATTAAAATTTTTTGTAGTCATATCACATTGTTTCTACCAGTGTAAAAAGATGATTATGTAGATATTTCTATAAACTTGGGTTAGCTTAAAAAAATTAAAGCTTCAAGAAATTGAAGCTTAAAAAATGAAAGCTTAAAAAAATGAAAGCTTAAAAAAATGAAAGCTTTAAAAAAATGAAAGCTTAAAAAAATGAAAGCTTAAAAAAATGAAAGCTTAAAAAAATGAAAGCTTAAAAAAATGAAAGCTTAAAAAAATGAAAGCTTAAAAAATGAAAGCTTAAAAAAATGAAAGCTTAAATTAAATTCTTAAAGCTTAAAGAATGTTTAATTAGATGAGACGAATCTAGTTAAATTAATGATCATTAACGAGTCCGATTTCGTTAAATGAATTTTCATTTCGATGTGCTTGACGTAGTTAAACGAATTTTCTTAAAGCTCATTATAGAGCAGTTAATGGTATGCTAATGTCCTTGCTGTGAAATGACGCCGAACAATAGTCATTGCTGATCTTACTACGAGGTTCTTTGTCACAGCATGTGCAATCCTTCTGTGCATATAAACATTTTCGAATGTCATTGGCATAGAGATTACCGTCATTAGCACGTTTCTCGCAAGAGGTTGCCAACTAATCAATCGCGAAATTCTATTGTTATTTTAACGAATTCCTTATAAAAACCGTCAGCTCTATTAATAACAACTAATCATTGCGCAATTATTGTTCATTATCATTTGATGAATAATTTGATGTTTAAAGATTTTCAAGAACATTATATCATGGAAGACTTTTAAGGCAAATCCCTTGATCTTCATCTGATATAGATGTTATGTTATCAACTTTTCATATTAATTCTCAACACGGTCAATTTCGTTCATGAAAAGAATTTCTTGGCATAATTTAGCAGATATGGAATTATAAAATTGCTCGGGTAACTGCATATGAATCTGAATTCTTCACAGTGCAAAAGTAGAGCCAATTTATTCGCGCAGAGTCACGTCTCGCCTCCGTCAACTTGCTTTTAAAAACACCCACTCTGACTGACCTCTTTGTCCAAAGTACTCCAAGGGAGCTGCACTGTGTTCAATGTTCATCCTCCTGTAACCGTCGCGTGATAATCAACGAGGATGATGTAGTTATGAGTGTATCGCAATGCGCGAAAAAATTATTCATCCACTTGCTAGAATAATATTTAGTTTCCAAAGCAGAATGACTATAGATGTCGAATTATTATATGTATGTATAATTATTTTAACTTCAACGTAATTTCGTTTTCCCAAAACTAATTGCATTTCATTGAGACTGTAAACTGTAAGAAAACGTCATAAACAGAAATTCGATTTTTTTGGTCGATAACACCATTTTCTGAGATGCGATACATATACGAAAAATCGAGGGGTCGTCAACTCCTAATTAAACCTGTAGGAAGAATATGTTCTGAAAAAATATCATGGGAATATTGGAAAATATTTGGAAATACTTTGGAATATAGAATATTCAAAATATAAGGAAATTTTCAAAAATATCATTGAATTTGTGCAACAATAAATTTAAAATAATAATGTTCCATTAATAATAATTCCAGAAAATTATAAAGAGTACACTGTAAAAAAGAAGTCTTACTTTCAGACCATTTTAAATTGAACCCGTTTACATCAGATTCAATTTCAACTAAATTTCAGCATGAAGAGTTGGATTTCAAGACCTAAAACAGACTTAATCTTGTTTTAAGACAAAATCTGCTGGCTTTCAGTCATTTTGATTTTAAGATGTAAACGGTTTAAGACTTTGTTTTTACTGTGTATTTAAGAATACTTAAGAATATTCAAGAATAGTTAAGAATATTTAAGAATACTTAAGAATATTCAAAAATAGTTAAGAATATTTCAGAATACTTAAGAATATTCAAGAATAGTTAAGAATATTTAAGAATATTTAAGAATACTTAAGAATACTTAAGAATATTTAAGAATACTTAAGAATACTTAAGAATACTTAAGAATAGTTAAGAATACTGAAGACAAATTCTGAATATTTTCAAATATTCTGTAGTCTTATTTGAAAAAATGTCCGAATACTGAGAATATTGAATATGGGAGTATCTACAGAATATACGAGAATATCTGACAAGTGTACGAAGAATATACCTTAGTTGATGACCCCTCGCGAAAAATGTTATATTTAAGCACGTGCTCGTTAAATTAACAACAAATTAAGCATTCAAGTCATTTAAATGCGTGTTTGTAAAAATTTAAGTGAACGGAATTTTAATTACTCGACTTCAATTTTCCTCGACGAAATGAATTAAAATTTATTAATTTGGTTCTTTTATGGTTCTACTTCATTTAGTTTAATCAACAATGTTAGACATAATGTCAAGTTTCTTCTGTAGGAAAGTTTTTTAATTAAAATATTTTAAATTACTTTTTATTATAAATCCATATAATCTGATTTTCAAAAAATGTAAATTCTTTCTTTATCAAATTGCAATTCTTTTTTCAACTGAAATCAATCGTCTTAAATATAATCATAAAGAATTGTTGGTGTCATGAGAGTAAATATATGCAAAACATTTCTTCTGTTATGGTGTAAATATAAAGTGAAATTTGTGTAGCTAAATATGACTTCACTTTTCAAATAAGCTGACAGACGGGAAAAGGAAAAAACTTGAAGGGTATCGTGTGTGCAAAAGAGTCTGTTGATATATGCTGCTAATACTATAACTTTGCGTAATAAGCGCATGCACCTGAAAGAGGCCACTTTTTGGCTGAGGATTATCGATGACAGGCGAGTCCAAGTAGGATGTGTAAAAAAGGCTTGTTCTTCCAAACTTCAAAGCGGCACCACGCCTCTTAAAGATGAAATTTAGTGGGGGGATCTTGTATCATATTTCAAAAATTATACACTTCTAAAGTGTGAAATTTACACTTTAGAAGTTGTTTTTACACCATACAAATGATTTGTTTTATAAAAACCATTTTAATTCTAGATATAAAGAGATGATGTAAAATATTTCTATTGCTTGATGAACAGTTAGGGTTATAAAAATTGATTATCTTTTTAGATTTATTTTTATTGCAGTAGGTCGACTCGATCACCTGAAAATCATGTTTCATTCTTAATGTGAAAGCCCACGATGTCATTATATTATTATTATTTTATTCTCTTCTCGTTACGTAACTTCAGGAAAATTTGTTTGCTCTTTCGTTCGATTCGAGTAGAATTTTTACATTTAGTTAAATTACAAGACACTATTTTCTAGAACATTATTTCTTACATAGAACATTATTCTTAGAACATTATTTGATTAAAAGGGCAAAATCAATGTTATTATTTTCAACAATTAAACTAGCTTTGCGCAAACTTCAGAAGAATGTGAATCTATGTCAGAATTTAGAAGTATTATCACAAAAAAAGTTGAAAGAATGAAAGTTTATTTGAATTGCAAATTTTATGCAAAAATACAACTTGTTGTGGACTTGTTTAATGAACCGAAGCGCTTATTAATAATAATGCACACATATGTAGGTATATGCTTATTTTCAATTTTAACTGGGTACTCATATTCAGATAAAATGAATCATTAATTCGTGCCGGGTTAAGACAGGTATACAGACTAGTCGGTACTTTTAACTTACCCAGGTGCACGCACCATCATTAATATGATGGACTCAAACAAGCGCTGAGATTTCATCTCAAAAAGATGCGGTCGTGCAGTAACAGTGAGTGTATCGCGATAACGAAGCCATATGTAGGAACAAGAACAAGTACAAGTTTCGGTGGTGCCACTTGGGTGGCTCTCAGTGGAACTCGTTGTTCCGTCTTAGAAGATAAGACTTTATACGGAAGCTTTTTCGCGAAAGGATTTCTCAGACATCCGGATGCAAATGCATATGCTTTTCACTTGGTTTTCTTGCGGGGTTGTAATTCGCTTCAGAACCTTACATGGCTTTAAACCTACGAGGACTCTACGATAAATGGATTGCTGTCAGTCAGAGTGATCCTGGAGATAAGGGTATATACGTTCAGGAATGTAATTTTCTTATAATATATCTTTTAAGGAAGAAATCAGACCAGTAATGGAGAAAACTGCCTTGGAATCTCTCGTAATTCGATTAACTTTTAAAATGCAGATAATTATGTAAATGCGCTTCTTTTATGATTCATCATTTACACCATGCTCTATTTTCTCTGAGTTTATTTTTTTTGCTCCATCATGCTCCCGCGTATATTATAATATATTATATATACTTCTACACATCTATACGTGAATATACACATGTATTATGCAAAATACGTGTGATAGACATTTTTTCTATGACATACTTATCTTATGTGATATACTATATCTCTATTTTTGCTTTTTGTATCTCAAGGCATCTTAGAAATTTTTAAAAATTGAAACACGTTAGTATGTGATATGCATTTTTTCTATCGTACGCTTACCATATAATACACTATTCCGTTTTTGCTTTTTTGTATCTCAAGGCAACTCACAAGATGTATTAAATTTTTAAAAAGTAAAACACGTTAGTGTTGCGAGCAACATGAAATCATAAAGAAATTAGATAGTATCTGGAATGATGATATTTGTCGGAACGTTTATTGTGCTGTGAATGATATGCGCATCCCATGATCTTCGAAAGGATAAGAAAGATAAGTACATGTTCAGGAGCGAGTTCAAGATCGCAATTTTCTTACAATGTAATCTTTTATACGAGAACTAGTGCATCAAATGTAACTGAAATGTAGAAACGATGAGTTTGAGAGAGTTTCTTATAGAGCTCTTATTCCTCTACATCTATAAAAGATTGTTAAAATTCCAATAAATATACAGTTATTTCTTGGAAAATTTTGTAAAATTATCTGTTTATTCCTTAATCATTTCTGTTTATTGGATTCAACTTTTTTTTAGAAGAAACTTAATTGAAAATTGCTTTCTTTTAATGTACTGCTTATAAGCAATAAATATTAAATTTATAATGAACATTTTATGCACATGTAATTGATTCATCAAAAAGATGTTAACTTTTTACCAACCGTAATAGAGTAATTACTCAATTACAAAAAATTGGAATAGTTTTTAAATATTACAGCGCTTTAACCAATTATACATAAGTTTTTCATTATAATTATGTAAAAATCTTGATTACATTAGTTAGCGAGAGGAATATTATTGCGCATATTCGTTAAGATGATTATTCTTAGCGCTAAAGAATGTTTGCTAATTAATTCGCCTATTTTACTCCATTTGAATAATAATTTTAATGTAGATAAGTATAGATAAGACAATTTATTCTGATTCTGAATTATAAATTGTATAAATGGCAAAATTGTAGATACACTTCGTTAAATTTTGCAACTAAAGCGAAAACCCGTGCACTTATTAAGACCTAATCATCTTAAAATTCTTTACTTCAGTACATAATGCAAGTACCTGTTACTGGGGAATAAGAAACGACATGACCATGTGTGCTTTCATTAGCATATCCCATTACTGTAGCTCAGCCGAATAACGAAGGAGATAATTAGAAAAGATTAGGAAATCGTCGCGCTTCAGAGGTAGGCGTAATTGTTCATTTAAATAACTTTGATGCAAGCTCATTCAGATTCGAAAGATTCATTTCCAGAAGCCGTTGGATATTCCATTGCACTTGCTGTACCTTCTTTTACACCTGAATCAACGATCACATTTCAGATTTTATGCCCACTAGATTATCCTCTTTTATGAAAGATTAATGAAGGCTGGAAGCAAAAAGCCGATTAGGAGGCGCTGTTATGCTTTTCATAAAAACACGGATAGGAAGGGTTTTAAGTAATGTCAAAAAGCTTAGAGGGAAACACTCTCCAGTCCTTTCCTGCTTAAACCACAAGGGACAAGAATAGAGATCTTTATTGAGAAAAAGTTGATCCTCGAGTCTTCGTTATGTGATACTGATCTCGATTGGTGGCTTCACGCTGATGCGGGGTAACGTTTTTTTATTCAGATGTGGGTTTGTCATTTCTCCTCGGAATTGTACAAAAATGATCGTTTCAGGATAAATCATTTGTCCGGGAAGCATCTTCTTCAATAAGAATCATAAATATTATGTTTTATTCAATATTTGCATTTTATAAACTATATACATTGAAAATTTTTAAATTATCATTAAATATGCATTTTATAAATTATATACATTGAAAATTTCTAAATTATCATTAAATATGCATTTTATAAATTATATACATTGAAAATTTCTAAATTATCATTAAATATATACAATTATTTTTATTATGATAGTATGTATATCTTTTTGAGTCTGACGACATAAATATTAATTTTCTTCCACTGATCAATATTTATTTTCCAAATAAGAATCTAATGAATATTCAGAATAAAGATGCAGTTTAAAATAGCCACCTCTAATTTAGCATAACGAGAAACCAAAGATGAATTTTCGTGGACGACAAATTGTGACTTAATGATTCTCTCGCCTCGATTAAATTTCTTCGCTTGGTACCCTTGCTAAATCATCTCTGTCCCATCATTAAGACATATTCAAGTGAGACAAAAAGAGAAGCATGGAGAAAGGGAGACACGATTTGTTCCCAGAACCTCTTGGATACTGGCCCTCTTTTTGTTTTCATCCCATTGCAAACGCGGCGCAAGTCGTCGCTAATTGGCGGAATGAGCGCAACGAGGTCGAGTGATTGGCGAGTCTCATAAGGTTCTTCTTAAACCTGAGGACACTTCTTCAACAGTTTCGATCATTCCCACCCAAAAAGTTGAGTTTTAATGTGTGAATGTGCCCAGATAGTAATAAGTCATCTGCTTAAAAAACTTGTTGTCCTACTGGCTGTTGGTTTCGAACCTTAGGCCAATAAACCAAAAGAAAGAAAAAAAAACTTGTTGAATCATGTGGATGAAGAATTTTAGATGATTTTATGAAATAGCTCTACTTTTTGCCTCTAAAAGATGTGAAAAAATTAGGAAGAAATATATCAAGAAGCTAAATAACTATAAAAAAAATTTATATAAATAAATATATATAACTTGAACATTGAGTAAGAATTTCAAAGAATGACTTTTGCAACATTTTTGATTTGTAAATAATATAATTACATCTTACAACTTCAGTCTTGAGATGCCATTCTGTAATTTCTAGCATTCTTCGTTGAACGTTAAACTTTTTGCGCGACAATTGGATTCGTAATTTAGAAATAAAACGAATCTTCCAAAGTGAGAAAATTATCGGAAGTTAGGCATTTTGTTTTTATAAAAAAACAACTAAAAGTGGTAAGATATTAACATTTTTATATATAGAATTATATTTATAAATTAAATAACGAATATATATTTATATATATAACGAATATATATTTATATATATAACGAATATATATTTATATATATATAACGAAATTATATTTATAAATATTGTAGAAAATAATTTTCCTAAGAGAGTGCGTACAAAAATTAAAGCTTGGAGTGATTACTCTTGTAACTGACATCGCAGAGTAACGTCACAAATGCGGTCATTATTATGTAATCAAACTATTATGAACCCTGTTCTATCGATACACGCATACTTTAACTGTCTTTGTTGCAGTCAAATTAACCAAAGGTTGACATGTATAGTCAAGGACGAATTCTAGATTTTTAATTATTCCCCTTTTCTCTCATTTGAAGCTAATAGAAACCATCTGTCTGTCCTACTTCAGATGGTCCGGAAAATATTTAAATTATTGATAAAGAAAGCAATAAATTCTTTATGCTTTATTTTCCCAATCAACAAATTCTTTATGCTTTTTTTTCCCAATCAACAAATTCTTTATGCTTTATTTTCCCAATGAACAAATTCTTTCTGCTTTTTTTTCCCAATCAACAAATTATTTATGCTTTATTTTCCCAATCAACATTTTACAATGTTGCGTGCAGTTCTGAGACAACTCACAACCATTTAATATTTATGTTTCATATTAGTATGAATATTAGTTTGATTAGATCAGGACAAGGTGTACTCTGATATAATTTATACTTTGTATGATTTTAATTAAATCGAGACAAATTTTACACAGCTTTTTATTTAAATAACAATCGTTAGCGTCTTTCAAATTACAAATCCTGGAGATTATATACTTGTTATCAATTGAAGAGGCTGAAAACACGTCAATTAGCTTCATATCTTCACACTCTGATGTTCATGTTTCAAGAGAAGTATCTCATGAATTTTCATCTTCGTGTTCTTGTGAGGAAGTCACAAGTTGCAGTGGAATTGCGTTAAGGGAAAACCAATGTAATTCACGATGTAATCTGTGTATTCCATACGTGGCTTCAATGTAACACCGGCAGTACTTATTCTTGTGGTCGGCACGGTAATGACTAGTTTTAAAGTGCTGATTTGGCGCGTGCGTGTGAAACACCAAGTACTTCACATTCACGTGACGCCAAGTGTGTTTCTTAAACGGTGTGTATGTGTGTCCCGATAAAGCACGTGTGTTGGTATACGTGCCTGACACCCAACTAGGCGCCTGACAAGACCCACCTGGCCCACCAAAAGTATTGAGGCTACACTCACTACAAGACGTAATCTTCCCCACTAAGCAAATAACCTGTTACCTCTTATGCTCGTCTTCTTTCACTGGTTTCTTCTCCATTCATCGCATCTGCTTCCCTCACTCATTACCGCTCATCTCTTTTCACAACTACCTGTTGTCCTCTTGGCTACCCTGGCAAAGTCTCCTTCAATCTCACATACGAAACCAAAAAGAAACCGGATTCATTCGTTCCGTGATTTTCCAAATCCCTCATTTGTCCTTTGTGCCTTTGAAAACACCTTTTCCTGATTGTTAGTGTCGAGATAAACCCGTTTTAACTTTCAATTATTTTTAATGAATTGTAAAAGCCGCTAAATGACGGCAAAGGTGTGAGACTTTAGGATTTAAAGACCCTTTTAGGATCAAAACAAGAACCTTGTCCTGTTAGATATTTCTTGAAGCTCAAACATCTGTGTTTTGTTCATTTACATTCAGTCCGTATTTTTACATTCAATCCGTATTTTTACGTTCAATCCGTATTTTTACGTTCAATCCGTATTTTTACGTTCAATCCGTATTTTTACATTCTCATCAATAATGAGAAAGTATTAAAAATGTGCGGTTTTTTGTATTTAAAATAGTACAATTTTCAACTTCATTTCTTTGAAATGTTTGATGAATATCTTATACAAGGTGTCCACAGTTTCTTGAAAAAAAAATTCAAGTACTTTTCAAGGTTTCCAAGGCACAAAATAATTTTTTTCAAGGTTTTTAATAGCTAATACAGGGTTTCAACAAATTTTTCTTCAAAAATTCCATGAGGTTTCCATGATTTCCATG
>WNHD01006682.1:0-23704 GCA_011057455.1 Ganaspis sp. Gsp50 | reverse complement strand
TGTTAGGCCAAACAAATATTTTTGTTCAATTTAAACAAACATTTTTCTGAATGTATATTGTCAAAAGTTGTTCTCTTTATTTCAACTCATGTAAAATTACTCAAATTATATTTTTTAAATACATTTTTGTCATTTAAAAGTTGGTGAGAATGTAATAATCTTATGATTCCGCCTTTTATACATGCATTAACTTTCATTCACACACACTTTCACACGATTACAATAATATCAATTACTATGATAAAAATCTCAATAAATTGTTATTATAATAAAATTCTCCAATTATCACAAAGAATTTGATAAATTTACTTATCTGCACCCAGAGAAAAAATTTATTTGAATTTAATATAATTTATTTGAAACAAATAACCGTATATTTATCTCAGAACCAATTAAATTATAATTTGTTTTAAATAAATATTTTATTTGGCAGAAATAAACTTTTTATTTAAATCCAATAAATTTTTATTTGATTCAAATAAAATTTATTTGGAACAAATAAATAAGTTAGTTGGTTTTGAGACAAATATACCATTTCTCTGGGTGTGGTGAATAATATAATTGTGACAAAATTTCATCATATAAAGAAGTTAATTTAAAAAAGCAATTTTTTGACACAGTTATGTTCCAAAAATGTAATAAAATATAAAACCACAGTTTTAGACAAAAATTTAATATGGCGTCTAACCAAAAATTTAGATTTTTTGTTCTTTCCATTTTGCAGGAGTATTTTGCACTTCTTGCTAAAAATAGTAATAACCAAAATTGTAGAGAATTAAATTATCTATCTTTTTTGTTTTAACAATTTTGTTGTAAAATGATAATTTATTGCTATTAATGAGCAAAATGTGAAAAATTAAAACATTAACCCAGTTTTTTCAATTTTTGACTACTTTTATTAAAAATAAGTGATACTTTTAAATGGAAAAGATGTAGAGGACTAAATTCGCTACAGCTTTTGTAGAAACAATTTTTTTGTACGATGAATGGATCAGTCACTTGACCGCTTTCCCTTATGTCACTACGTCGGGCATGTTATCCGTCGTAATTAACACGTCGTAGGAAAAACTTGTTTCTACGAAACTTGTAAAGAATTTAGTCCTCTACAACTTTGCGATTTCAATGTGTCACTTATTTTTAATAAAAATAGTCCAAAAACTGAAAAAACTGGGCCAATGTCCTAATTTTTCACATTTTTTGCTCATTATTAGCAATAAATAACCATTTTACAACAAAATTGTTTAAATAAAAAAGATAGAAAATTTAATTCTCTACAAATTTGGTTATTACTATTTTGAACGAGAAACGCAAAATACGCCTGCAAAATGTAAAAAACAAAAAATCCAAATTTTTAGATAGACGCTATATTAAATTTTGGTCTAAAACTGTGGTTTTATATTCTATTGCATCTTTGGAATAAAACCGCATCAAAAAATTGCTTCTTTAAATTAACTTTTTTAAAATTGCTTCATTGATCGGGCTATAATGCGATTTCAGATTCCCCTTTTTGTGAAGTTAATAGCTGGCCAGTCGTTGGTGGATTTTTGATGAATCTTTGGTGGATTGATAGAATTAGACTCTAGTTGATCGATCAGAGTGAAAAATGGTTGAGTCTTTGAAATTAGAAAAGATAATGATATCTCTTAATTACTCTTTGGCTATTTATGATTGCCCTTTGAGTAGTACAGTCGGAAATCTTACGAAGTAGGGATACAATAAGTGTCCATTCACCTTAGAAAAGAGAATTCTGACCACACCAAATTCAAGTACACGATGACACAAAAAAGTAATAAAAAAAAATAAAAAAAAAGTATAAAAATAACGACTCAGAAAAATTCGTAAAGGATGATTTACATAAGAAGATAATGATCCAGATTTGAGATTCATCTAACCGTTTGAGAAATTATTACATTCTCAAAATAACGTAAGAAGCTCAATTTAGATATGGAGATAAGGGCCCCAGCCAAATGGAAAGGAACGAAGAAAGATGAGGAGGAAGAGAGATGTGGAGAAAAAGGAGATGAGAGTGAAGAAGGATGAGGACCGAGTGCGCCTGACGATGCAAAAAGCCGCGTCTCTCTCGTCTGCACTCTGGTCTTCCTGGCTTGGCAGAAGTGAAGTCAGGAGAAAAGGAGATGGAGAGTCGTGCCGGAGCTCGTAAACAGCGACAGAGTCTCTTGTTTTCTTATCTCCGGAGCAACAATGGGGCCAAGAAACAAAAGACAAAAGGCGGGCTATTTATTTCGGTCCATTGTTTCAACCGCGGTATGGAGCTCAGAATCTAGTGGCGCGCGCTCTGTCTCAGCGAGATGGCTGTTCAGCCGCACACCATAAACTCTAAACGCTAAGCACACTCTCCAGTCTCTGCTTGTATAATATCTTTCATATAGGTAGTAACTTATGCACCATTGCACAACTCTGTATCTGTGCAAACTTTTTGGCTTTTTTCTCTTCCAAAATTCTAAAGCTGGAACCACTTTTCGTACTATTTCATATAAAATCTCAATTCTAAAAGTTTGATTCTGTAGTGAGTCCAATGGTTTGTATGCGTGAGCGAATGAGTATTAAAAACGAAAATTAGATAGAAAAATTGTATAAGAAATCAAACGAAATTGAGTGTAAATGGGTGTGTCCGAATCTGATGACCAAGTTGGAAATTAGATGGAGAGGGAAAGAGATCTAACTGCTGATATAATTAGTATTCTCTCAAACGTACAATTGATAACATAAAAATTGGTTATTATAGACTGAAAGTTATAGTTACAGTACCTACAAAAATGACAAAATGTTAATTGATGCAGTGTCAATCATAACAGATTAAAAAGTCACGGAAGGATTAGGTGAGATTTGTAACCGTTATGTGACAATTGATAGATTATTAAATTTATATATTTTAATATTGTATAATTTTACAGCGTGACTTTTTGTTAGCACCGTAAATTACCAGCACAAATATTTAAATTTATTCCCGAAATTTCTACATTATAAAATCGTGCATTGGGAATGCAAATAAAGGATCCACGAACCAGTCAAAGGATAAATTACAAAAGGATTACTTCAAAAAAGAAAAATAAAAAATTAAAAGAAAATATCCTGAGACCGTTGGATAATTTGCCAGTAAGATTTTGTTAATTCTAATCAGCGGTGGAACATCACATTCGTGAGTTACTTCAATTTATTATTATCGGCATTGATTGTTGTTTATATTAGAGAAAAAATTTTAGAAAGAGTTTATTTTTAAATTATATTTCAAAAAATACGTTTCGAGAGAAATAGTGTGCGTTTATGTATAGTTTAAGTTTATATAAATAATAAATTGTGTGGACGGATGAATTTTAAATTGTTATTATTAATATTGGACGATAGACAAATTATAAATCAATAAATGAATTGTTAATATTGAATGACTATAAATAATCAAGAGTAATTATTTAATTCAATAAATTTCCAAAATCTTCCACAAAGTATTACAATAATAGAAATAATATTAAATTTAACATTTATTTGAAGTATTAATCTGTAAATTTTATTTTAATTATAAATAATATTATAGGCAAATTATAAAAATATAAAATCATTTCAAAGAGTTACTTAAACTCTTAATTATAATATAATATTATATAATATAATATAATTCTTAAACTTAAAAGAAAATTAAAAAAGCTTACAGTTAGAGAAAATAATTCGTGAGACGAGAAACTTACAACTTATTCTTGCTTCAATATTTTCCATTAATAATATGAATCTATAAATATTATGCATATTTGATTTTCTCGAATAAATAAATTATTATTATTATTCAAACAACAACTTGATAACAACTTGATAATTAACATTATTCAAGATTGATTTCTGGAAACTAGAGCTAAGTAGAAATGACGAGTTAAAAATGACGAATGAATTAACAATGAGTGGATTAAAATAAGATGAATTAACAATGAGTGAATTAAAAATAAGAAGAATTAGCAATGAGTGAATGTAAATATTAATTTAATATGGAATTACGGTTCTATATTAGGGATTTGTTTGGGGATTCAAATTGTTAAAGGGTTATTTTTATCGATACATTATAATGCTAGTATTAATGAGGCATTTAATAGTGTTATCCATTTTATGCATGATGTTAATTATAAATGGATTATACGGTTAATTCATATAAATGGGGCTTCATTGTTTTTATATGTACATTTATTCATATTGGGCGAGGTTTATATTTTAATTCTTATTTATTAAAATATACGTGATTATCAATAAGAAGAATTAGCAATGAGAATTAAAAATAAGAAGAATTAGCAATGAGTGAATTAAAAATAAGAAGAATTAGCAATGAGTGAATTAAAAATAAGAAGAATTAGTAATGAGTGGATTAAAAATAAGAAGAATTAGCAATGAGTGAATTAAAAATAAGCTGAATTAACTTACATTTTGCAGCATTAAATTGTGCCACATGGATTCGAGTTGCTTTTCCTCCTGTTTGTGAGCATCGTTATCTTTTATTTGCATCAAGTTACAATGTTTAACATTTTCAGTCATTTTCTTAATAAAATGATCCCTTGCTTCAGGGCACATGTCGAGAAATTGCTGGTCTCGTTTTGTTTTTATAAAAGACAACCTAGCATCCTCTTGCAGCCTTGCAGCTTCCTCGGTTCGATTTCTTAAACCTTGTAAGTAGTTTTCCTTACTCCTTTGATCTTTTTTGATTATTTCTGTTATTAAGGCTTCTTCTTCTTTGCGCAACAAGATACGAAGCTTTTCTCTTCGCTGCTTCAAATCTTCTTCATAGGCTTCAATACCTAAAGAAGATTTCCTACAAATATTATAAAAACTTCTGGATTGCCAATTAAAGCATAGAATTATGATACTTTTGTTTATAGGAATTTTTATTCATCAATAGCTGCAAATATTTTCTTTTCATTTATTCGAAATTTTTTTGTACAAAGAACAATTGCAAGCTCGCTTTTTCGAAGATCAATTTATTCAAAGTTTGTATCAAAGATCAATTTATTTAAAGATTTATTCAAAGTTGATTTTGTTCAAACTTTATTTTATATAAAAGTTGATTCTATTTGAACTTAAATTCATTATAATAGTTAATTTTATTCAAAGTTGATTCTATTCCAAGTTGATTTTATTCAAAGTTGATTTTATTTGAAGTTGATTTTATTCAAAGTTGATTTTAGTCAAAATTGATTGCATTTAAAGTTGATTTTATCCAAAGTTGATTTTATTCAAAGTTGATTGCTTTCAAAGTTGATTTTATTCAAAGTTGATTTCATTCAAAGTTAATTTCATTAAAAATCGATCTTATTCAAAGTTGATTTCATTCAAAGTTGATTTTGTTCAAAGTTGATTGCATCCAAAGTTAATTGCATTCAAAGTTAATTTTATTCAAAGTTGATTTCATTAAAAATCGATCTTATTCAAAGTTGATTGCATTCCAAGTTGATTTTATCAAAGTTGATTTTATTAAAAAATAATTTCATTAAAAATCGATCTTATTCAGAGTTGATTTTATTCAAAGTTGATTTTATTCAAAGTTGATTTTATTGAAAGTTAATTTCATTAAAAATCGATCTCATTCAAAGTTGATTGCATTCAAACTTAATTGTATTCAAACTTGATGTAATTCAAAGTCGATTGCATTCAAAGTTTATTTATAAAAAATATAGTTTTATTCAAACTTTGATCTATCTGATCTTTGTTTTATTTAAAGAATAGATTACTCCAATTCCAATTTGTACCAACTATATTTTATTTAAAACAAAATTAAACTTTATTCGTTTAAATATTAATTTATCTGCTACTTAATTTATTACAATTTAAACGCGATGAAAGATTTCTTCAAATTAAACTCACATTTTGTAATATAATTTTAATTATTCAAAATTTAGATTGCAATTACATTAATCATTTGCATGATACACGCGGTAATTAAGTTTAACAAAATCGAAAATCACTGTCATTTAACTGTGATAATTTTGAAAATTACGACACTTTCTGAATTTCAGTAGATTAAAGTTTGTAACTTGTGCATTTTCATGTTCTGAGTTTCAGAGATTCAGAGACAGACCACAATTTTCTAATTTCATGGGATGTCACATTCACTTCACGCCATCTTAATTCTCCTGTTATCCACTTTCTGTCTTATTCTAACTTAATAAAGAAAATAAGACGGATTTATTCTGCATCAAATGCCCATCTACAAAATCACGCCAAATTCTTTCACAATTATTTTCCTGCATTTCTCCAAGCTTCCCATTTATACACCCATAGAAAGCAAAAATCATAAAATCTGTCCGCAATCTTTTAAAAACAGGTAAATGAATAGAAAGTTTCAAAAGAAACAAAATATAATTTAGAATAATTGAGTTAAATTGAAAATTGAAACTAAGTGATTGAAAATTCAATTGTAGTTTACTTTTATCTGTTTTCTGCTTGTTTTAAGAGTTCATTGAAACGGAAACGCCATCAAAATTTCTATTAAAATTGAGCATTTACGTTCTCTAGATTCTAGAGCTTTAACTGCGTATCGTACAATTTAAGAGATTTGATCAACTGTTTATAGTACAACTTTCTATTTTACTATCCATCTTCCAATTGAAGAATAACAATGGAACTAAGTTAAGTAGTACAATTTATGAGCCATAAACTCATTTCAAAAATACCATAAATTTAAACCAGCAACAGGTAACTCTAATGAAAATTTAACAAAAAGAGATAGAAATTTTCGAAACTACTTTCAATATACATGCACACTTTTTGACGTGCATTTAATTCGAAAAATAATGCCCGATTTTTCAAGTTTCTAAAAATTGAAAAAATATTGAAACAACTTTCCGAGAACAACAAATATCCAATGTTTTTTTTAATCCAAGTTTTTTAGGGCCAAAAAACTGTATAACTTGAATTAAAAAAAGTCTGAATAATCATCTGTAGAAGGAAACTTAAGAACGAAATACAAAGGAGAGCTTTTTTTAAGAAAGTCGCCAAGATTCACGAAATCCTTCGTTCACTGGGAATGTTTTGCTTTTTTTGTAATTAATAATTACAGTTTCCTTTCTTTTTAATTTGCACACCATTCATGCAGTAAAATTGGAACAAAGGAACCCTCGCCATTTTATTTACAAGACCTATTGTCCCAGGAGCAGAATGTCTACAATTATTCTTTAGTCGTATCTTCTGCAAACAGAAGCGGCGAGCGCAGCGTAGGGACCAAAACTATATGCTTTTACTCGTCGCCGAGTCTCAGAGCGTTAATATAATATTTACGTGCTTCGTGAACAACGAATAGCGAATGAGAGAGGGTGAATTTTTATACAGTGCACGTCTCGCCACGCTCGTAGTAAATTTCTTAAACTTGATAGGACGCCGAATAAAAACACAGTTTTGACAAGCAACTTCTATTGAATAGTACATGCACCCTTCCACAACTGCATCCTTTTTTAAAATTTCACCAAACAACTTTTTCAAATTATTTTTTCAATATTTAAGCATTTTCGGACCACGACAACCAGAGCATTCAACAAGAATACCACTTTTCATTATTTTTTCTCATCGACCTCAAAACTTCGGGGTTTTCAAAATAAAAAGAGATAAACAATATTTTTTTTACAAATATCGAAAGATATTTTCAATAGCTTTTGAAAATAGAATTTAGTTCTATTACAAATATAAACTGATTAGTGATAAAAAACGTGTTTTTCATTTTATGGAATTTTTGAAAAAATTGTAAATATGTTTAATTTTCAAAGATTTATTTATTCTCGACTTTATTTTAAAGTCGAAGTATATCATTACTTCGTAATTACTTTCTACAAGAATCTGTTCCTCAAATGATTGTACGTTTTATAGTTTTAAATTTCAAACGATTAATTCAGGTATTTCGCTTTTTTGTAATAAAAGTTTCATCAATCGACACTTGATTCGAAAGAGATCTCTAAATAATCCAAAACCAGTGTATCAGTTTATTAGCTTTTAAAAAATGCAAATTTTTATATTTATTGGTGCAGTTAATTTCCAGATAAAAAAGGATAGTTTATATTCGAAATTTCATGGAATTCTGCATATGAAAAAAAATGATGTAGAATTTAAAAAACATAGAAACTAAATGAGAAAATGTGAATAACTTTGAAATTGTTATATTCCCGGTAGAGAAGAAAGTGTAGTTCAATTACATCAGTGAATTAAAAAAATGTTCTTTCTGGTCTACTATTCAATTTGGCTTCCAATGCATGTCCAATTTAATCAATGTTGAGTATGCTTCCAGGGTATAGTGTAGTCTTTTATGAATCTACCAAAGTTACAACTTTTCCCATCCAAAAACTCGGAATTGCCAAGAAAAAAAAAGTTCACAAAACTCGAAAACCTACATTATGGAAAACCAATAATTACGACTGCATTAAATTATTATTCTTTAAAAGTCAGTTTATACATTTCTCTTTGTCAGTTTCTTTTATTTTGTATTTTATTTATTATCACTTTTTTACACCCTTTCCAATTTTATTGGAATAAACCATATTTTCATATTATCAAGGAAATTTTATTTATTTTATATATTTTATTTGACAGTAGAAAAAGCTAGCATAGTCAGACCAACGGAGTAAAAAATATTTGAAATCAGACAATAGAAAAAGTAAACTTAATCAGGCCAATGTAGTAAGAGAGCTTTAAAACGAGGCAGTAGAAAAAACAATTATGTATAGTCAGACAAAAGGAGTAAAAAAGATTTAAAACCAAACAATAGAAAAAGCAAACATAGTCAGAAAAATGCGGTAAAAAAGATTTAAAACCAGACAATAGAAAACGCGAACATAGTAAGACTAAAACAGTAAAATAAAATTAAAAAGTAGAAAAAACAATCATAATCAGACCAACGGAATAAAGAAGATTTAAAACCAGATAGTAGAAAAAGCGAACATAGTCAGACCAAAAGAGTAAGACAAAATTAAAAAGTAGAAAAAACAATCATAGTCAGACCAACGGAATAAAAAAGATAAACCAAACAAATAAAAAGAAAACTAAACAGTAGAAAAAGCAAACACAGTCAGACATATGCGGTAAAAAAGATTTAAAACCAGACAGTAAAAAAAGCGAACATAGTCAGACCGAAACAGTAAGACAAAATTAAAAAGTAGAAAAAACAAACATAGTCAGACCAACGGAATAAAAAAAATTTAAAACCAGATAGTAGAAAAAGCGAACATAGTCAGACCGAAACAGTAAGACAAAATTAAAAAGTAGAAAAAACAATCATAGTCAGACCAACGGAATAAAAAAGATAAACCAAACAAAAAAAATAAAACCAAACAGTAGAAAAAGCAAACATAGTCAGACTACCGCAGGAAAAGAGATTTAAACTGAAACAGTAGATAAAGCAAAAATTGTCAGACTGAAATATAAACCATTAGCTTGCTTTCTTTTACTGTCTTATTTTATAATAGATATTTATAGATAGATATTTTATAATATTTTAAAAATAAAATAAAAACAACTATTTTTGTCCAAAAGTGTCGTCTTTTTCATTCAAATTGTCTTATTTTAAATATTTTTTGCTACATTGGTCTGACATTGCTTGCTTTTTCTACTGATTTGTTTTAAATTTTCTCCCTACGTTGGTCTGACTACACTTGCCTTTTCTACTGTCTGACTTTTAATTTTTTTAACGCATTTGTCTGACTGTTTGCTTTTTCTACTGTTTGGTTTTAAATCTTTTTTCTTCCTTTCGTCTGACTATAATTTTTTTTTCTACTCATTCGTTTTAAAGCTCTCTTACTACGTTGGTCTGACTATATTTGCCTTTTCTACTGTCTGACTTTAAATCTTTGGTACTGAATTTGTCTGACTATATTTGACTTTTCTACTGTCTGACTTTAAATCTTTGGTACTGAGTTTGTCTGACTATGTTTGCCTTTTCTACTACCTGACTTTAAAACTATTTTACTGCATTTGTCTGACTATTTGTGCTTTATCTACTGTTTGGTTTTAAATCTTTTTTACTCCTTTTGTCTGACTATATTTGCCTTTTCTACTGCTTCGTTTTAAAGCTCTCTTACTACGTTGGTCTGACTATATTTGCTTTTTCTACTGTCTGTCTTTTAATCTTTGGTATTGCGTTTGTCTGACTATGCTTGCCTTTTCTACTATCTCGATTGAAATTTTTCACACTGTGTGATCAATCGATGTGTTTTTGAAGTGCAAAAAAGATAAAAGACTTGTAGATTTTAATTTTTCATAAAATTTCTATTTTCCACCTCAAGTTAGAAGCGAAAGTAGAATCATCACTTTATCGAATTTGTGAAAAATAAATTAAATTCTCTGAATCTGTGAATAAAATTGGCTTAACTTTTTTGATCCAATTCCAAAAAGGAAGACTTTTTGAACTGTAAATCAGAGAAAATTGTCGAGAAAAGTATCCTTCAGGACTCTATATCGAGTTAATGAAATGCTTTCCAGGGCGAGCACAAAATACAACCTAATATTGTTGCAAGGCAATTGAAAATGAGAGAGCAGTTTGAAACAAAAATAGTAGAAAGTTTCGAGGCTTCAAGTTAGGATTCATATTTTCCTCGAAAAGAGAGTGGACTTTTTTTGCAGTTTTGGTTGAAAAGTTTCACTATAAAATCAGCATTGTAAATCCTTGCTCGCGGGCTTACATGGCAGGAATTATATTCCTCATTAGACTTACAAGCCTGCACATAGGAAAGAATAATAATTTCATGTCTAATAAAGAAGAATGATCAAAAGTTGGTGGAGGAGAATTGGGAGTGGATAATACTATGCGAAAGTACAATCGCTTTTCATAATTTATCTCGATCCTGGCAACACACAGCTTCTCTTTGCGACTTCACGATACCCCTATCCTATTTCACTTTATTTGTTTCTAGAAAATGCAGGCGACGCGAACCCGCGAAGAACAAGTTTTCAACGCGAATGCACTATTAATTAAAAGATACGAGGCTATTCTTTCTTTTTTCACCCCCAGCTCGTTGCGAGTTAAAAAAACATTATTCGCTTAAGTTCAATACCATTTCCAGTAAACAAGAAATATTGTGAAGTGTACTTGGAAAAGCTCTTCAGGCTATGCAAGAAGAAACCTACTTGTTTTACTATTCAATTCCTTCTTTTCATGGCAATCTTCTTATTTTGAATTTCTCCAAACATTTCCTCTTTCTTGCTTCTTTATTTTAATGGTCCGAATACAATTGTGTTGCAAAATAATCAATTTGATTTAATTTAACCTTCTTTCATTTTTCCCAGGCGTATTCAAAGAAATTCACGTTTGTTAATTAATCACCGTGCGATATTTTCTAAATTAACAAACGCATCTTTTCTTTTGATTTTGTAAAAAAATCGTAAATTTGAAATTTTTGAATTGGGTTTTCCGGAAATAACGGAGAATAACATTTTTTATGCATAAAACTAATTAAAAATGTAAATTTTTAAGGAAAATTTTTAGCGACGAAGAACCTTTCATAATAAACTCGTTAAAACTGAAGCATTGTTTAAATAATTGCGAGACAGTTTTTATAATAATTAATCCTGTCTCACTAAAAATGTTCTGTATCATCTTCCTTCCTGTCATAAATTTAATAATGAATATTCATCTCCTGTATTCTTAATGAAAAACGCCCTTTTAGTTTTGTATAAAGGAAAGTTAATTATCGATAAAATGGTTCAAGGAAACCGTCATCTTCGTATTTAAATATTTAAAATAATCTAAGAAAATTGTATGCCAATTACTAGAGTCCTTTCTAATCATAATTTTATCACCATATTTTTTTTTTTTTTTGCACAAAACACCTGTTTTTAAGTCATCTTGTACATTTTTCAAAACACAAAAACAAATTTCTTTTATTTTTTGTCTCGAAGCCTAAAAGTGATAATAAATAAATAAAAAAAAAGTAAGAAAGTAAAAAAGTAATAAAAAATAGTAAGAATGTAATAAAAGAAAGTATAAAAGTAAAAAAGTAGTAATACAAAAAAGTTAAAAAAGTAACAAAAAGTTTTTGCGTCTTTCTGCATACAACAGGAAACACTGAGAAATAAAATTACGTTTTGAAAAACTGCGTATGTGAACGTCCACAAAAGAGGTACCTTATGCGATCTTAACTTAAGGTACTTTTTGTTGTGGACCCTCACATATTATTTTTAGAGGAAGCAATTCACTTTCTTTCAATTTCTACAGACTAACCAAAAAATCTTTCAATTTTTCTTTCATTTTTTTAGTTTCTATAAACTATTCAAGTTCGGAAAAGCAAACTTTTCCTGAAAAATGCAATTGCAATTTGTTATTTTCCGAATGAAAATATTGATTCTTTTTTCTGGATAAAAACGATTTTTCTCCAGTCCTTAATATTGTTTCATAGGAAAATAATTTGTGGTAAAAAATACCTAATTTAATTTTCGTGTCGACGAGGGTTTTCTCACTCCTTTTCTTGGTTCTCTCGATAAAATCGATCATGTCGTGAAAGTGTTTTTCTTGACGAGCATGTGCGTTGGTATGGAAGATAAAATTGGATGAATCGTGTTCATTCTCGTGAATCCGGTCATTGCTGCTGTAACAAACTCTGCGAACCTGGTTGGAGTGAAAACCACCTTTCCCGGGTTCTCGTAACCTGTAGCCACAAACGACATTAGCTGTTCCAGGTACGTTTATCGGCCTACAACGTGATTTGACTGCTTCATGCTCAGGAACGTGATTTGAACGTACCGCAATGTTCATTGTCTCTTCGGAGACACTAAATACAAAATAGACAGTTCCAGTGAACGAGACTCAGTGATTATGCCAGTCGAGTACATTGTAAAACGTAATGGGCCAAATTTTATTGAGTTACGTTCCTCCTCCTTTCCTCCAGTCAATTTACCCATGGGAGGAAGCAAGGAGTCTGTGATCTGTGCTTCAAGTCAAAAAAATACTTCGCGACAATTTTTTCTTTCATGATTTTTAGAACATGTAGTATTTACTGTGCGGCTGTTGTTACATTTATTTGTTTATAATCTAGTATGTAAAAAAGTAGAGTATGAAAAAGAGAATATAAAAAATAGAATATAAAAAAATAGAATATAAAAAAATAGAGTATAAAAAAGAGAATATAAAAAATAGAATATAAAAAAAGAGAATACAGTAGAAATCCAATTATCCGGATTCCAATTATCCGGACGTCCGATTATCCGGATTTTTTTAAGTTCAAAAAAATTTTGTTTATATGATTTTCTCAAGTTTAAACATTTTTTAAGGATAAATTTTTCAGGTATTTAAATACATATTGTAACTTTTAAGTAATTAATGATTAAACAAAATAAGTTTCGTCTTTAATACAACTTAATGATACAATAAAATAATTTTTTTCAACAAAATTTTAAATTTAATCATTCTTAATTCATTGCAGATTAAGTAAAGTGATCTTAAAATCCTTATTGATGTTTTATTTCTAAAAATATATATAAGTAAAGTGATCTTAAAATCCTTATTGATGTTTTATTTCTAAAAATATATAATTTTTTATGTCAATTCCGATTATCCGGATTTCCGATTATCCGGATTTCCGATTATCCGGATCGAGTCTGGTCCCAATTGATCCGTATAATTGAAATTCTACTGTATAAAAAAATAGAATATAAAAAAAGAGAATATAAAAAAAAATATAAAAAAGAGAATATAAAAAAAGAGAATATAAAAAAAGAGAATATAAAAAAAGAGAATATAAAAAATAGAATATAAAAAAAGAGAATATAAAAAAATAGAATATAAAAAAATAGAATATAAAAAATAGAATATAAAAAAAGAGAATATAAAAAAGAGAATATAAAAAAGAGAATATAAAAAAAGAGAATATAAAAAAAGAGAATATAAAAAAATAAGATATAAAAAAAGAGAATATAAAAAAATAGAATATGTGACTCGATTTGAACAAAAGGGACCTTACAAGCATTTGAAAATAGGTTATGTTTAATGGTAGTTTTTACTTGATGCTTTCTTTTTAATTATTTTCAACGAAAAAAAGTTTTTCTTAAATAGCTTTTTTGTACACTGTCGAGAAAAATTGTTTTTGTCTGCAAATAATTAAAAGGGAAGCATTAATTAAGTTAGAACTGTCAGCAAACATAACCTAATTTAAAATGCTTGTTAGGTCCCTTTCTTTAGATCGTGTCACATATAAAAAAAGAGAATATAAAAAACTAGCTGCGAAATCTTTCTCAAATAGTCTAAAAGTATATTGTATTCATTACATGAACACTTTGTTTCCTCATGATTATATTTAGTACGATTATCAGCTAATTTTAATAAAATATGATAATGAGTAAAAATCACGTGTTTTATCAAAATTTTTCTGAAAATTAAACTTTTCAATATTTTGGAAAACTCCTCAGCTAACTTTCAGATTTTTGAACTAAAAACATCTCCTGTAATTTTATCAAAATATAAAAGAGAATATAAAAAAATAGAATATAAAAAACTAGAATATAAAAAAATCAGTTAAAACGCGTTTGTATAAAGATAATAAAGATAAAATATCAAAAAATGAAATATAAAGGAAACTAAAATATAAACATAATTATTTTAATCTTTGCTTTTCTTTTTAATGTACATAACAGAATGAATAACTATTGTTGCAATATTGACTATTCAAACATTATTAATCTGCTACTGTGTAACAGCCCCAATGCTGTAGGTGATTGGCACATGATTGAATTAATTACTTTCCAATAATTAAATATCTTTAGGAACATGGCATAATATTAATGGCAGTACTTGTTTTACTGTATACATTACAGTACATATACCTTTAGAACAGTAATGATTTAGCGCATTTAATGATTTAGCACATTTAATGGTTTACATAAATGTTATTAAACCATAAAAGAGTCATATTGTTTAGCTTAAATGAAAGAGCAAAATAGCTATTTATAAACAGAAGCTCGCAAAAAAGTCTTAATATACGTTGTAAAATATCTTTTACAAGAACAATCTCGTATTGAAGGTGTAATTAAATTCGAGCAATTTTCTCCTGTAACGCATACCCGTCTAGAATCTAACAAATCAAGGACAATATGATTGCAGTGTAAAACTTTAATTGGTTTTACTTTATAATTGAAGTAAGCAATACGAATAAAATTTTAAAAAGAAAAGAGAAGGAATGATAAAGCAAAGCAGTAATAAACTAGCGCCAATTAATTGACGTTTTTCAGTAAAATAGATTTCTTTTAAATAAAACTAAAGAATGAAAAAGTATTAAAAACTATCCAAAAATGAAAAAATGAAAATATGAAAAAATGAAAAAATGAAAAAAATGAAAAAGTGCATCTAAACTTCTTATTTCCACAATACTAATTTCAGTTATTCAAAACTAATTTAAAACAACAAATTTTCTTGAAATACATCTTTGCAGAAAAACCGAATCAATCCATTTTGAATTTTGAATTTGATTTCCATGTTTCTAAAAACTTTTATGAAAAAACTTAAAGCTGTGAAAAAACACACAAATGATTCATTACACAGGCACACAAAAAAAAAGTTTCGTGGATGAGAAACTACAATAGTCAATTCCGACGTATATTTTCGCGCTGAATTCGAATCCGAAGTCAGAAATATCAAATTGGCTCAATTTTTTGAGAAAAACTCAAAAAAATCAAAATTTTGCATTTTTCGTTGCCGGGAAACTATGCTAGTCAATTTCAACGTATTTTTTAGCGTTGAATCCGAATCCGAAGTCAGAAATATCCAATTGGCTCAATTTTTTGAGAAAAACTCAAAAAACTACTCAAAAACTAAAAAAAAACAAAATTTTGCTTTTTTCGTTGCCGGGACACTATGCTAGTCAATTTCAACGTATTTTTAGCGCTGAATCTGAATCCGAAGTCAGAAATATCAAATTGGCTCAATTTTTTGAGAAAAACTCAAAAAACTGCTAAAAAACTCAAAAAAATCAAAATTTTGCTTTTTTCGTTGCCGGGACACTATGCTAGTCAATTTCAACGTAATTTTTCGCGCTGAATCCGAATCCGAAGTCAGAAATATCAAATTGGCTCAATTTTTTGAGAAAAACTCAAAAAACTACTCAAAAACTCAAAAAAAATCAAAATTTTGCATTTTTCGTTGCCGGGAAACTATGCTAGTCAATTTCAACGTATTTTTAGCGCTGAATCTGAATTCGAAGTCAGAAATATCAAATTGGCTCAATTTTTTGAGAAAAACTCAAAAAACTACTCAAAAACTCAAAAAAATCAAAATTTTGCTTTTTTCGTTGCCGGGACACTATGCTAGTCAATTTCAACGTATTTTTTCGCGCTGTGTCCGAATCCGAAGTCAAAAATATCAAATTGGCTCAATTTTTTGAAAAAAACTCAAAAAACTGTTCAAAAACTCGAAAAAAATCAAAATTTCGCTTTTTTTTGAGTTTTTGAGCAGTTTGTTGAGTTCTTCTAAAAAAATTGAGCCAATTTCATATTTCTGACTTCGGATTCGGACACAGCGTGAAAAAATACGTTGAAATTGACTAGCATAGTGTACCGGCAACGAAAAATGCAAAATTTTGATTTTTTTTAGTTTTTGAGCAGTTTTTTGAGTTTTTCTCATAAAATTGAGCTAATTTGATATTTCTGACTTCGGATTCGAATTCAGCGCGAAAAAATACGTCGGAATTGACTATTGTAGTTTCTCGGCCACGACGCTTTTTTTTTTGTTTGCCTGTGTTATCGTCGATTTCGTAAAGTTTTTAAATTCGAATATTTGTAAAAAATTCTACCCTTCTTTTCTTTATCTTTATATCTTTTCTTTAATCTACCATCAAGTTATTTGTTGTCGAGCAAATTTTTATTGCATAGTTTCAATTTCATTTCATCATATACATACGCAAAAAGTGTCTTAGTTTAATAGTGTGAATGTCTTAGTTTAAGACACGAATTTCCGCAGTCTAATTGTATATTTAAACATGTAATTATTATATAATTATTATATTAGAACACATAATTATTACCGTTACAATAAATAAATAAATTGCAACAAATTAATCTTCCAATGGTTTAAAAACTTTCGACTCTATTCGTCGATTTGCGTTCTTTTATCCTCATTTTAATTTAATCTCTGAAATGAGAGTTCCTAGAGGACATGGATACCCGATTATAAAGTTTGTGGTACAAAGTGTATATAGACTCTTTTAATAGAAGGAGTATAATTTTCTGATAAAGAATATTGAGAAGGGTATTTGCAAGGCAATATTTCCGACTCCAGAGTGACACCAGGCAATTAGAATATATTAGAATAATCAAAAGGTCGAAAGCAAGTAACGCCCTCGTTGAGGCTGTGACCCTTCGAAAAGTGACAAGGGGATGGATTCCTGTGGGAGCACGCAGCTGGGAATTTGAACTCGGAACCTCGTTGAAAATTCCAAGCCATAGCATATCCCATGGGAGCCCATTCTCCTATTACTAAGGAAGAAGAAAAAATTATAGGGTTAGAGTCCTGTTGCAGAGTCGAGTTCACTAAAGCACTAAATTCCCAAGAAATGTGACCTCCAGTCCTTTTACAGCCATTCTTGGTCATTATCCTCTGCTCAAATATTTAATATCACCTTTTAAAGCTCAGACACTTTTTTCCCCCTAAACTCTTTCTATCACTTATCAACTCCAACTTCGCAAAATCCAGAATTCCTTACCTGGAATCCTGCCAAAAATTTGTACTTGCATTTACCTTCATTCCAGTTTAGTATAATGTGAAAGCTCGTTTTAATAAAGCTTTCTGCTTTTGCTTTGTTTCTTATTTATTAATTCTTTCTATTATAGTGTATTTGCATGTATTTTAGATTTAAATGCATCTTTGATTTACTTTCGTATTTGGATCTATGTTCATTTTACGTTTACGTTCATATTTACATCTACGTTTATATTTACATCTACGTTCATATTTACATCTACGTTCATAATTACATCTACGTTCATAATGACATCTACAATTATAAATCTACATTCTTATTTTCATCTACAATTATGCATCTAGATTCATATTTACATCTACGTTTAGTGTTTCATTTCGAGCATCTTTTCTCTCATAAAAGAGAGATACGAATAGTGCGTTCATTTGTTTTCAATGTATTTTTACGAGATTCTCGTTTTTTCCGAGATTTTTTCGACCGATCTCTCGCTCGAATGAAACACTATCTACGTCCATAATTACATCTACAATTATAAATCTACATTCTTATTTTCATTCACAATTAAGCATCTAGATTAATATTCATATTTAACATTAAACATATTCATTAACATTCATATTTATATCTACATTCATATTTACATCTACAATTATAAATCTACATTCTTATATTTTCATCTACAATTAAGTGTCTAGATTCATATTTATATTTACATTTATACATCTACATTTTTTGCATCACATAACTATTATTTTTTTAAATGTTCGAATCTGGAAAATTATATTTTTTTAATGGTAATTGTGAAGGCTATGTAAAATAAATTTTTTTTATAGCTTCTAAAGAAGCTCTTTGACAAACTACAATAAATCTAGTGAAAAAAAAAATAAATCCAGTGAAACAAAAATAAATCCAGTGAAACAAAAATAAATCCAGTGAAACAAAAATAAATCCAGTGAAACAAAAATAAATCCAATGAAACAAAAACAAATCAAGTGGAACAAAAATAAATCTAGTGAAACAAAAATAAATCCAGTAAAAAAAAATAAATCCAGTGAAAAAAAATAAATCCAGTGAAACAAAAATAAATCCAGTGAAACAAAAATAAACTAGAAATTAAAATATGAGACTAAGGTTCATAAATGATTCCCAATTAAAAACGACTTCGGTTTTAAAAATCAGATTATTAATTAAAAGTAGATCATTTAAATACAAAAGAATAAAATCTTTCAGAAATCTTATTTAATTTTGTATTTAAAAAAGTGTGTTCAAGTAAACTGAGTTTATATCAGGCAAGAGACACTGAATAGGTAGAAAGAAAATTGTAATTAAATTCAATTTAATAAATTAGTTTTCAACAGTCGAGTTCTTGCCTTGCTCCGAACAACACGTTTTGTAAAAGTGAGATTATTTCTATATTCAACCAACTACGATTAACATTTTTGGAATCGTGTTATTGAAAAAGTAGCATAAAAATGCTTTTCTTTATTAGTATCACGTAGATTTTAATTAAGTGAATTCGATTATACTTATTTATATACTGATTGTTCTGAAGAAGATAAGAAAAGAGGTCGAAAAAGTAAAGGTGTGACCAAAGACTGGAAGACAAGAGAGTCATTGGGGTGATTAAAAACATAACTTTTAGATTATAATAATGAAATTAAAAAACAATTTTTCGTAAATATTCATTTTTCCGGACATTGGTGAATATTAATATAATTTTATATTAATATACACTACCCACTACGAGTGAATCTTGTTTTAAACAATTCAAATCGACTATTTTCTTTTGCTAACAATTTTCAAAAATATTTTCTTATCTTGTTCGTTTTTATTTTGGATGAAATATGATATTTTTGCGATAAAAGCAGTTTTTGAAAAAAATAGTGTGTGGCAATGTTTTCTCTTTAAAAGTTTAATAAACTTTAGAAAAATATTTTTTTGTTCATTGTAAAGTTTATTTTCTAATAGTTAAAAATAATTGGTCAGAATTATTGTTCATTTTTATTCGCTACATTTAGGAAAATTCAGAATTTGGTTTCAAGGACATAAAATGTTCATCTATCAAAACTTCTGAGAGAAATATGTCTTAAAAATTAAAATTAAAAATTAAAATTAAAAATTAAAATTAAAAATTAAAATTAAAAACCAAAATTAAAGATCAAAATTAAAAATCAAAATTAAAAATTAAAATTAAAAATCAAAATTAAAAATGAAAAATTAAAATTAGAAATTAAAATTAAAAATTAAAATTAAAAATTAAAAACTAAAATTAAAAATTAAAAATTAAAATTAAAAATTAATATCAAATTAAATATGCCTAAAAATACAATTAAAAACTTATTCATTGTAAATAAATTATAAGAATTCCTTTAATTCTTTTTTGTTTTCGTTTTATATTTATTTATTTATTTATTTATTTATTATAACACAAAGTAATTTTTTTAAATCACTGAAAGGACTTTGAATGTGTTTATTGTTGTTCTCACTTCAGTATTATTATTTGTTTTTAATTTTAACTTTTTGCTTCGTCATAGGGAAGCATTGTTTTATTAAAATATTAAATGTTAAATATAAGAATGTAAATATTATAAAAAACAATTAAACAATAATCCTGACAAAATAACATCTATGTTACAATTAAACAATAATGATGGTAAATTATTTAAATTCTGTGGAAAAGTAACTTTCAATTAACATCCAGAACGTAACAAAATCTGTATTTTTTTATGAGTCATTTATACTTCTAAATGTAATAAATAAGTAAATAAATATCGCAAAGAAATTTAACCTTCTGCACTATTTTCTCAATAACTGCTTTACAAATTATAGAAAAAATTTCATCGTTGGCTTGTTTTTTTAAAAATCAAACAGTTTAAATCAATTGAAAAAATGTTAAACAATAAACCCGACAAGAAGAGGTAAATTGAAACGAAGTAAAATGGTTACGAATATCGTTCAATTTTCAAACATTTGAATTCCAACTACTGTCATTTTTGAACTTTCATGTTTTAATTCTTTTTCCTTAAAACTTGGAAACAATTTAATTCGGTTTGTAAGATAAAAATTGTTGACATTTTAATTCATTTTAATCAAATGGAATTTAACTGAATTAAAATCTCGTAAAATGAGAATTGCAATAGTATCACATTCTATTGAAAGCAATGTCAGTTTTGAAATTTTTCGTAACCATTTTAATCCATTTTAATTTACCTCTTCTTGCCGGGAAACAAAAGATGATCGAAAAATGAACGAAAAATGGACGAAAAATGAACAGAAAATGAACAGAAAATGGACAGAAAATGAACAGAAAATGAACAGAGACGTAAAATGAACGTAAAATGAAAGCAAAATAAACAAAGAACGAAAAAATTAAAAATTCTTAAAAAATATATCCCTATAATGTTGAACGATAGTACAAATTTCAAAAATTTGTTTTTATGAATTATTAATTCTTTTGTAAATAATTAAAGTCATTTTTGGAACTCTTGGAAAAATTCCATTGAAGCTTTTATTGAAACTGTTTTACAGCATAGCTGAAACTCAAATATATTTTGTTGTTGAAAGTTAAGTGGAGTATATTGAATGGAAAGAAATTGAAAAGAATCCCATCATACCTTCTAATTTTACTTGAGCTTTTAAGATTTTAACTTTATCTTGTTCAAGTACCAAAGATCTTCTAGATTATTTGCAACAGGAAAAGAAAAGAAATCTTTAATCTTTAGAAGAGAAAAATATTGTTTACCTCGAGATTGGATTCTAGAAGGTTTCGTAATTGTTTGCCTTTCTTTCCACTAACATCAATAGAAATAAAAATACTTTTTCTAAAATTGCCAGAAATTGAAAAAGTTATTACATGCCTGGAGAATAGTAAAAATAATAAAAAAATAACCTATCTTGGATAATCATCTGACAAGATATGATTGAACATGAAACTGAGCGCGAAACTATGGGGATCTGTTTGTCGTCGTCATGACGATGAATTATCGAACGAAAGCAAGCATTGCATTGTAGTAGTAGTAGCCTGCTAGGTGGTAACTTTATTCACTTGCACTCGAGAAGCGATTTTTCAAAAGAGACTGAAAGAATGCACGACGTGCTTTCACGGCAATGACTGTTACATGTTTGTGTTAATTTTGTCCCTTCATTAGCTGAGTGGTGGTTGAGACAGTTGCACACAGCCTGTACATATTTCAAAAGATAAATTCACAGAGAATTCTTTCAGAAGGATATCGCACAAAAGAAATACCACAGAAAATACTGCTCACATTGTCTACAATATTAAACTACTACATTCAAACAAAAACTCACTGAAGAATATTTTACAAAATTTTCATGTTTCCATCAAGACTTGCCACTGAATTTTACTTTACATCAAAAACTGTAACCGAGTTTATGATTCATTTTTAAGAACAATAACAATAAAGCTGGAAAATATTATTTCGACAAATGCATTTAAGTATAAAGAGACATGATGTGGATAAACGAACAAACAAAACAATTATTAGACAATGATTGTTTAAAGCAGATTTCATTTCATTGCTTTGTTCCTTCACTCACAAAAGCTCGCGCAATTGTTTTAGCATTTAATGCAATTCTAGTATATTCCTAAATAACATTAATTACAAAGCTTCTTTACCAACAACTTTGGCATATTTTCTGCAAAATTGACATTTACAAAAAATGTCCTTTGGCGCGTAATTTTGCGTAAACTGAACACAATAAATGCTTCTCTATTTGAAATTTTTTACAAACAATGGTAATCATGATAAAGATAATAAGGCGGCTTCCATAAATGATGTCACATACATAGGAGGGTAGGGGGGTTTATAAGATTGTGACAGCAAGTAGAAAATTTTATTTTTTTCCATGTAATGACTGTGACAAAAGGGGGAGAGGGGTTGAAAATTTTTGAAAAATGTGTGACATCATTTATGGAAGCTGCCCAATAGTAATATTAATAATAATAATAGTAACAATACAAGTGGAAAATTATGATCATTTCATGAACATTTTGCTTCCTCATAGAGTCAATTATCTATTTTTTATTATCCTGCATATTTTGTATAGTTCAATCGCATTGCTTTTTAACGTAGAACATTTTTCCAAAAAAACTCTCTCTAAAAAAAAGAATTCCAAAGTTACATAAAAAAATTCAGCTTCGAATGTCAAAAATTTGAAACAATTGTCATTAACTCTATCAATTTTTGATATACAACATATACTTTATATAAGTCAATTGATTAGTTTTTTAAAGTACACAATTTCTTCGAAGGGAACTATAATTAAAAAATCTAAATTTTAAGAACTATCTTTAAAAAATCGAATTTTAAAAGTCAAAAATTTGACAAAATTATTATTTACTCCTTTAATCTGTGATGAAATATTTTCTGATTAAAAAAAATATAAAAAAGAATGGACTCATTTTTAAATTACCAATTGATCCGGACGAGTGTCAAAACCGTTATAATACTCAAATAAGGATGCTTTTTCCTCGGGAATCGAATACAAAAAGAGAAAATCAAAAACAGTTTCAAAAACACTGTCAAATTTGCAAAAACATGAATCATGATTTGTTTCAAAAAATTGAAAATTGATGCACAATTTAAATTCAAATTCAAATTGATCCAGAAAAGTGTAGTGTTTCTAATATAAATAAAATTTCATTATTTCTGATACTGAATCGAATCAAAAAAAGAAAATTCAAAAAAAATTTCAGGAACACTGTCAAATTTGCAAAATTGTGAGACATGATTTTCTCATTAAAAAAAAAAAAAATGAATGAATACTTTTTCAAATTTCCAATTGATCCAGACGAGTGTCCAAAACGTTATAATACTCAAATTGGGGTGAT
This sequence comes from Ganaspis sp. Gsp50, assembly GCA_011057455.1. Classification (NCBI taxonomy): domain Eukaryota; kingdom Metazoa; phylum Arthropoda; class Insecta; order Hymenoptera; family Figitidae; genus Ganaspis; species Ganaspis sp. Gsp50. Next base: position 202 of record WNHD01006682.1, on the reverse strand, counting down.
TTTTTCTGGGGAATCGAATGCAAAAGGAAAAATTTCAAAAAAGCTTCCGGATCCCTGTCAAATTTGCAAATATGTGAATCATGATTTTCTTATTAAAAAGAACAAGAAAATGAATGAATTCTTTTTTAAATTGCTAATTGATCCAGACGAGTGTCCAAAACGTTATAATACTCAAATTGGGGTGCTTTTTTCTGGGGAATCG